>PVIH01001509.1:0-160702 GCA_004025045.1 Sigmodon hispidus
TTGAATGTTTTGGGCCTCTTTGTCAAAAATCAGGTGTTCATAGGTTTTTGGGTTAATGTCTGGATCCTCAATTCTATTCCATTGGTCCACAAGTCTGTTTTTATGCCAGTACCAGGCTGTTTTTATTACTGTAGCTCTATAGTATAGCTTGAAGTCAGGGATGGTGATACCTCCTGAGGTTCTTTTGTTAAGTAAAATTATTTTGGCAATCTTGGCTTTCCTGTTATTCCAAATGAAATTGAGTATTGTTCTTTCAAGGTCTAAAAAATATTGTGTTGGGATTTTGATGGGCAGTGCATTGAATCTGTAGATTGCCTTTGGTAGAATTGCCATTTTTACTATGTTGATACTACCAATCCAGGAACATGGGAGAGCTTTCCATTTTCTGATATCCTCTTCAATTTCTTTCTTCAGCATATTCTTATAAACAGATTTCAAAGTCAAGGTATCTTTAAAATACATGTATTTATTTAACTTAGCAGCCTTAGCAATCAACCATCTTTCTGCAGTTAGCTCATTAAAAGTTAAAAAAATTAAAAGAAAACACAATAACCATAATCCAGACTCTCTGTTTATCTGCCATTTTTATGTAGCCTTTTTATCTTTATTCCTATTTCTCCTTTTTAAGGGCTTTCTTTACCCTCTCTTTCTTTTCTCTGAAGCCTATGTGTACTTTACATATACTGTACCCCGTTTAGAGGTTTTGTGGTCTAAATCTGCTTTATTGAGAATTCTTAATCACTTTCTAACCAGAAGAGCTTTTAAAATGCTAGGATCACTGTGATTGCTGACTCCGCCCCTTTTGGCGGCTTTTCAATATGGTGGAGGTGCCTGCTGTACCTCTCTCACTGCCAGCAACCAGAGCAAACTCAGGAAATGCTGCCACCAAAAAAACTGTTTTTGACTCTGTTTCCTTTCTGTTCATCATAAGCAGAAACCTTAAATCAATCACACTTATGCCAAGCCTTCCGTGAAATGTATGGGTTTAAGCTGCGTGCTGTGGACACGCCATTTTTAAATTCCAGCCTGAATACCACGCTGTCTCTGTACCATAAGTCAATTCAGATATGCAATTCAGAAAGCTGCTTTTGGCTCTGTTTAAGTGATCTAGAACACTTTTTAAGATTTTTAAATTTTCTCAGGCTTTATGCAGGTGTTGGGCCCACATTGGCATGCCATCTGTTGTAGAAGGTTTTCGGCCCCCATTAGGCCAGAAGTTCATATCTGGCCCATGGCGGCTTTTTCCCCCAATTAAATGAATCAGACATTTATATTAATTTCATACTGTTTGGCCTATGTCTCAAGCACATTACTAGCTAGCTCTTTCATCTTAATTCAACCCATTTCTAGTATTCTATCTGCCACATGGCCCAGCCTATGGCTCACCTGGATTCCTCACATGTCTCTTTTTCAGGGGTCAGAGGGAGGCAGGCTAACTCCACCCTTCTTCTACCTGTCTGTCCTCTGATCCTCCACTCACTTCTAAGGTGCTCCACATAGGCCAAAATAGCTCCTTTATTTTCAGCATACAGAGAACATTTCCACCACAATATTTCCTGGCTAGTCTGAACATTTTGAAAATAGTAATTTTTTTTTAGAGATTTCTGTATCTTTTAAAAAAAGTCATATATATTTCAATTATAAAGGCAATATACTTTTCTAACAATGTATCATATGGAGCTGCCCATATATTTTTTTAGTCTGTAGTAGCAGGATTCTGCTAAGAGCAAACATCTCACTTGACACAGAGTTGAAAAACTGAGTCTTTGTGCAATGTTACTTTTCATCCAATTCTTTTCTCTAAGTGATAGAAAAATGAGTTAGAGGCTGAAATCTAAACTTAAATCTTGCCATCTCTAAGTGTTACTAGACATTTGATTTTAGACACATTGCCACAGTTATAAGAGAAGCATCTAGTAAGATTACATACAACACACTTCTCTGTAAAGACTACCCTGCTTAAGTAATTTGTTACAGCTATACAGAAAGACTAAGACACTCATGTAGTGGGACTATGTTTTGGTACATTGTATATATTTATTCTTCCTGCTGGTTTAAAAAAAGCTGATTGGCCAGAAGGCAAACAGGAAGTGTGGCCGGAGCTATCAGACTAAAAGACTCTTGGAACAGGAAGAGCAAAGCAGAAACACCAGCAGAGATACTAGCAGAGATGCCAGAGAGACAAAAGAACATGCAGAAGACAGAAGACAACCATGCTGCTCTGAGAAAAGGTACCAAGCCACATGGCTAAACTGATTAATGGAAGCAGATTGAGATAAGATGAAAGAGCTAGTTAGCAATATGCCTGAGCCATAGGTTAGTCAGAATAAAAATTAACATAAGCCATTGTGTGATTATTTGAGGCTGCAAATGAGTCCGAACCTCAGGGATAGGCCAGAAAGGTCAGGCCAGAAAATTCATATTATATACTCACTAAGGCCTGACTTCTTGAATTCAAATATCATATCAGAAATAAATGGATTTTGGACAAAATATGGAGGAAACGGCTAAATTTAGCATTCATTATTATGAATATTTAACAATAAAAGTGAGTGCAGCTTTTGTTGCAACCTGTTTAAACTATTTAATAGGACACTATTAAGCACTGGATGCAAATATGCCCTTATTTTCTCAAATGTTGGATCAAGATTTAGAGTAAGTTCTGGGTCTCTCCATCTGATCTCCTCAGTTGCTGAATTAATGTTCTTACATAATAATTAGGATGGTCACCAATTTGATTATGGGGAAGGCCAATCCAGGCACCCTCTCCACTATTGCTTGGAGTCTTAGTTAGGGTCATGTCTATGAATTCCTGGGAGTTTCCCTACCACCAAGTTTCTCCATAACTCCAAATGGTTTTCTTGGTCAAGATAGCAATTTAATTCTTCTCATTCACCCCCAGATCTTCTATCCGGCTTCCTCATGTTTTATTCCCACTTCTCCATATTCCAGTCCTATGCTCCCAATTTAATCAGGAGATCTTATCTATTTCTCCTTCACGGGAGCATCCATGGATGTTTCTCTTAGAGTCCACCTTTATTTCTAGCTTTTCTGGAGTTGTGGACTGTATCCTGGTTATCCTTTGCTTTCTGTCCATTTGGTTTTTTGATATTTAACAATGGGCCAAACTCCTAATCCAGTGAGAGAGAAGGAGGAGAGATTTTATGAGCAAAGGAAGATCATGATGGAGAAACCCACAGAGAGATAGCTGACCTGAGCTACAGGGAGCTCACGGACTCAGGATTGACAGCTGCAAGGGACTGAACTAGGCCCTCTGAATGTGGATAACAGGTGTTTGGCTTGAGCAGCTGGTGGGGCCTCAGGCAATGGAACCAGGATTTATCCCTAGAGCGTAAACTGTCTTTTTGGAGCCCATTCACTATAGAGGGACATGTTACTCAGCCTTAATATCAGGGGTGGGGAGGGGCTTGGTCTGCCTTAAACTGATATCCCAGACCTTGTTGACTCCTCATGGGAGGTCTTATCCTCTCTGAGGAGTGAATGGTGGAATGGGATGGGGGGAAGCTTGGTGGTGAGTGTGAGGAGCAGAGGTAATGGGAACTGTGGTTGATAAGATAAAAATTGTTTTTAAAAAATGATTTAGAGTGAGGATCCAGCAGATGGGAAAATGTTACATGCTCATTCTATACTTAAGATGGCCCAGGGCTCCCATGGCAGAATGGGTGAAAACTTCTATCAGACCTTTAGTATGAGGATGCCAATTGAGTTTATAAGGATTTTATGTCCTTGATTTAAACATATCCCAACTGCTGGATAGCATCGTAGATACTATCTCAACCTGCGACCAAATATTCGGACAATAGATGGAGTAAGATATGGCCCAGCAAATACTGTTAAATCTTATTGCTGTAGGATGATCTTTCTGTATGTCTTGAATATGTATTGCTACCATTGCTTAATAAAGAAGCTGTTTTGGCCTATGACAAGACAGAATGTATCCAGGCAGGAAATCCAAGAGAGATACAAGGAGAATAAAGGTAGAATCTGGGGGAGAGGAGGCTTACCTAACCCTATAGGCTTCTAGGAGACCAAGATGTAATGGAACACAGGTAAAGCCACAAGACTTGTGAGGATATATAGATTAATAGAAATGGGTTCGTTTAAGATAAAAGCGCTAGCTAGCAATGAGCCTGAACCATAGACTACAGTTTGTAATTAATATTAAGCCTCTCAGTGATTATTTTATAGGCAACTGTGTGACTGATGGGGCTGGAAAAGACCAAGAGAAGCCTCCATCTACACCCTATATGGTATGTGGATGGTGAGCTAGATACAGAGGATGGATAGACATATATTGCAAGAACAAATAAAACCTCACTTCTGTGGAGTATATTGTAGAATGAGGATGAACATAGACATTCCATATATCATGAATAGCTTCATCACATAGAGGTGATTATTCAAATACGTGTGCTGAATTAATATATGTAGAAAGTACATTTACCCATTCTGTTCACATAATTAACCTCTTTTTTTTCATAATACTGACAGAACTGACCTAATTTTCATTAAGCATGACTACCGTTTTCATAAACTAATCACATTAATGTCACACTTGTTTTGATACCCAAGAAAGTAATTAGGTTGTTTTTAATGATAGAGAATGTAGTGTATACATGTTAGAAATTAGCATAAGCTTCAGTTTTCATTTCAAGTTGAATTTAATCAGTCGAGAGTGACCCTAGTCAGCTACCTAGTGATGAAAACAGGTAATGTTTCTTGAAGCTAATATATCTTATCATCATTAGGCATTATTTAATAATTTTTTAAATAATTTTTTAAAAAATAGAAATAAGACATTTTAAGCAAAATTATGTTGTTGGTATTCTGAAGGTATCTCGAGAGTACATTCAATCAGTGTGGGCTATCATCAGTCCACCATGGCATTTTGAAAATTATTTTTGTTACATTCACTTTGAATAACTGATATATATGAAGGCATTTTAAAGAGCCAGTTGTTTATAGAATGTTCATGTACTTGAAACTGAACTCCATAAGTTATTAGAAATTGCATACGACCAGTTATAATTATGTAAATATTATATATTCTGTTTGGATATTGGATTAATACATTATATTTTCATCATAGGCAAATCTAAGAGGCATGCATTTGCCAATTTAACCATTTTCATTGTTTAATTTTTAGTATCATTAATCACATTCATGTCATCAAAACTTTCATAACCACAAACTTTGCATTTATTAAATTAAGCGTAGTTGCCATATAATTCAGCATGTATCTAGAAATATATGTCAGACTTTTGAAGGCAGGCATTCAAACAGGATATCCTTTGGTACTTTTTACATGTGTTTAATGCTTTGAGAACCTGGTAAGGAGTTTCTCATGGTGGTTACATTAATTGACATTCCTGCAACATTGTTCAGGAATTCCAATGCATGGATTTTCTCTCTTGTGTTTTACCAAGTCATCCCAGAGGGTGTAAAGTGATATCTCACATTTTAAATTGTATTTTCCTAATGACTAATGGTGTTAAACATCTGTTAATATGCTTTTTCCACACTTGCATGTCCTCTTTTGAAGAACACAAATTAATTGGTGCTAATCATAAAAAAGTCTGTATAGAATATGTAGACATGTTAAAAAGACATTATAATAAATTTATTCAATGGAGGCAGATTTGTTCCATCGTCTGAGCATTCCAAGATTTAGGCACAAGAATGATGGTGATACAACTCTAGATCAAACCCAGATCTGGAAAACTGAGACCATTGGTAGTAGTTGAAGTAGAGAGCACCTTTACTCTTGTTTCCCTTCTGTTATACCTGAACCCTCAACAGATGGAATGATGTCCACCTAAATAAGGAGTTTAAGCCTAAACTCATCATTACTCCCAGAAACAACCTTAAATGTTGCTTTATTACTATCTGAACATCCTACAGCACAGTTTAACAGACACAGAAATTTAGCTATCACAAGGTCTGTTTCCCACATTTTGAGTTGTCTTTTCATTCTTGAGCTGTTAAAGATCCTTCCGTGTATGTTCTGGATTTATACACTAGATATAACCATATCAATTCTTAACACATATATGCTTACCAGTATTTTCTTCCATTCTGCAGCTTGTATTTTCACTCTCTTACTGATGTTTGTATTGATCAATACTTGGTGATTCTCTGTCCTAAGTGGTATCCAAGATAGACGAGACAAAAGTACATTGTTTCAGTCTTTGAGCAGGCCCCAAAGAGGTTAGGACAAACAAACACAATGATTTTTTGATTAGCTTGGCTCTTCTCTCTACAGGACCACATAGTATAACTCCTCTTTGAGAAAGGAGTGTAGTTTTCAGAATGGGGGTTGGATAAGGCCTAGTAAGAATGTAAAAACTTTTTTTGATTGTATTTTCTCTCTTAGTTTAACACTGGGTGGGTTGCTATGTGTTCAGAAAAAGTTGATTCTAACAGTCGCTGCTTGTTCTTTCTTTTGAATTGATTGGTTTAGGGAACTGTCAAGTCTGATGTTTAACTGATAACATGCTCCTTTACTGAGACTGTATGCTCTAATTTGAGTCAATGGAATTAAAAACTAACTCACAGACAGGTTTTGTACTTTGTACTACAGATCTTCAAGTACTACTACTACTACTCACACACACACACACACACACACACACACACACACACACAGGAGATCAGCTCTTATAATCTTTAGGAACTGATTAATTATGCATATAAATATTTATTATATAAGGTGGTTTTATGACTGCAGTGAACCATGAGAACCAGGAAAGGGTTAATAAGCGTATCTTGTAATGTGGCCTTTGGAGGTTAAGTGGAATTTTAACAGTTGATAATAATCCGAATAAAAGACTGACTTGAAAGTCTGACATAAATATAGTACATAGAGTCAGAAACCAACCTGTGTCCTATGTCATGGTTTTATCTGCTATTTTTGGAGTGATGGTGGAAGGAAGAGGAGATGATGGCAGTTTTGCTATTTTAATTTAGATGACAATGAAGATAACAGCTTTAAAGGACATGCAGTATTGGAAGTTATTGCATCAGAAGGTTAGCTTGAAGGTGATGTGCAAATTGAGATTACAGATGTGTATGGGGTACACAGATGCCCAAGTTTCTCTTTGTATATTCTTATATTTTGTGTAAGTATTCAAGCGTTTGTTCTCATATTGTAAATAAGAAGTAGAGTTTCAAATAGCATAATTAAAAAGCATTAAACAAAAGCCATCACCAAATGTCTTCATCTTAGAAAAAATTTACATTTACAATATGATGGTATTTTGAAATGAGGATTAAATTCTCTGTTAATAATGATTATTCTTGTCAACAACAGACATTTTCATTCCTATAATGTAAATATTTTTCATTTATAAATGTCACTAAACTAACTTTAAAGGTCAAAAAGGATTGCAGGGGGAAATTTCACTGGTTTCTATTTATAGAACTTGATTCCCTATTTAGAAATGCTAGCATTGTTTTTTCCATATACCCAGGAATTCTACATCTGTGGGTTTAATAAAGATTTATAAAATTATTGAGAAAATGTTGCTTCTGCATTAGTCATGTTCTTATTCCTGAACAATGCATTTAAACAACCATGTACATAGTATTTAGGTTGTATTAGGTATTATAAGTAATCAAGAGGTTATTTGAAATATACATGAGGAAGTGTGATGTGTATGTGGGGACATTAGGCTGTTTTCACTAGGGACTTGAGCATCCATAGGTTTTTATCTCATGCAGCAGTTCTGGCATCAATTCCTATGGATAATAAAGACTATTTTCTATTTAAATATACTCAGAAACACAAATTAGTGCCATCATATAGTTTTGTGCCAGTAAATAACATGCATTATTTATGGAATAAGTGATAACTATTTACTTTGATTTAATTAATTATTTTGATAATATTTTACACCCACTTGATATTTAATAAATGTTATTTTCTGATAACTAAATATTAAGGAAATTTATTGCTATATTTCTTATAATTGTAGTAGAGCTAATTTATTGTGTTTTATCTTTAACTATATCTTGGTTCTATTACCTACCCTTTCTTTATAGTGCTAGACAACATGATGTACCAGAATATAACAATACAAATTTTCAGTTTGCTTTCAGATATTGAGAATTTTTTTTCTCATTTTATAGATACCCTTTATCTCCAGGAAATTGTGGAGGGACAGTTGAATTTACCTGATCCTAAACATATAAAAAAGTAACTCATAAACTTTAGAAACCAAACAAGGGCTTCAGCCTAGACAGTTAATCAGAGATAGAGTGCATGCTTGCTAGTATGGGTCTCCAATCACTAGCAGAGCTGAACTGCCCTGAGGAGGGTGCAGTGCTGACTAGAAGTAACAGCAGCACATCAGGGCCTTATCAGTCAGCAGGGGAGAAGTCTCTTGTTAGCCACTCCTCTTCATGAGATTGACCATGCATGTGACCATTCACTCCCTTCTGCTTAACGTTTCTCATTACAATAGCAAAGACGAAGAATGAAAAAAAAATCCCCCAATTAGGAAAATGTATCATCCAAATTCTAAATTTATAAAACTCTTGTAAAATATAGATCCTGTTTAAGAATATATTTTAATTTGATCTTTTATAATTTATGCATATATAATGTTTTTTGAACATTTTTATTTACTGATATCACTCTCTAACTTCTTCCAGACACCCCATTATCATTTTTTAAAACACATTAAATCCAATTAACATATCTTTAATGAACATGGGGGGCATCCTCTTAATAATGGGCAACTTACCAGTGGCCACATCCCCAAAGAAAATTAATTCTCTCTTCTCCAATAGCTCTTCTAAAACAAGAACAGAAAAAGAACAACTGGGTACAGGACATTAGATAGATGGATAGATAGATAGATAGATAGATAGATACATAGATACATAGATACATAGATAAGTATTTTATAACAATAGAGTTTGGGACTCAGGTATTCTCTACACAGGCTGCCAAATTAGTAGTAAAATCATAAATATTACTATGCTATGATTTTCCTTATTTTTTAATGTGACCATTATATTTCCAGAAAACATTTTAATGCACTAATTAAAAAAATCAATATAATGTTAATCATCATCTGTCAAGTGTTACTTTTATTAAGTCAGGAAGCATTTGAAGGCTTAAAAGAAAAATACAATAATGCAATATAATTATTTATCCTAAAAAGATAAATTAATAAATTTTCATTTTTGTCACAAAATAAGCAAAAGTATTATTTATAATTTACTAATTGCTACTTATAGAACTCAAATCAATATAGTAGGAGAAAGACAAGTTTTCAAATATATAAAAATGATAAAGAATGTCTTGTGGACATGACAGCAAGTAACATCTATGAACTCTTTTATTTTTTATTTTTATAGAACAAAGTCTCATTTTCTTATCCATGTATCTCCTTGTTCCTATTCCCTTCCCCTTCTCTACCCCTCCCGGTAACTCTTCAGCCTCCCTTCTCTCCAGCCCCTAGTTCCTCCCCAGAAACGGCAAGAGGTCCCAAGGTGGATTTGCTCAGCATCCACTCTGAGGCAAGTCTTATTTCCTCATCCTAACGTCCAGACTGGGTTAGGTGTTCCTCTGGAGGGAATGGGTTCCAAGTTGTCAGTCCATGTACAGAAACACAGTCTGAACCCTCCCCTTGAGGCTCCACATATTGCCCAATGTCAGTGGACAGTTGCCTATCATTGGAAGGCTAATTTCCTTTTTCAAATGGTTCCCAGGTGGCTGTTCTTGATTCAGTGAGCTTCCCAGAGCTCCAGCCAGCCATCACTGTGAGAATTTTCCTCATAGTCCCTGTCCCCTTGCTCATATAGAGTCTTTTCTCCTGCTGTCAGATGGACCAGGGACTCAGCCCAGTGCTCAACCATGTATCCCTGCCTCTTCCTCTGTTCATTGTTGGATGTAAGTTCTGTGATGGCACTTAGGGTGGTTATTCATTTGATTATGGGGGAAGTCCTGTTTAGGCAATATCTTTGCTATTGGTTGAAGACCTAGGCAGAGATATCCTGTGAGTTATTGGAGGTTTCCCTACCACCCAGTCTTTTTCCAACCCCATATTTGCTTTCTCTATTAAGATCTCCATCTCTCTCTCTTTTTTTTTTTAAATCTCCCTCCTTGTTTTTCTCACTTAATCATCTCCTCTCGTGATTTGTTCCCACTTCTTCTTGGTTGCTACTTCTTATTGCTCCCAATTTGCTAAGGAGATCTTTTCTATATTTTTCTTCCTAGAGGACGCCCTGGGTGTCTCTCTTAAGTTCCTTCAGATCCCAAGCTGTCCATTGGTTGTGGTTTGCAGCTTGGGCGTTCTTTACTTTTTGTTTCTTGTTTGTTTGTTTAGAGTCCACTAATGAGTGAGTACATCCCCTGTTTATCCTTCTGGTTTGTGAGACCTTGCTCAGAAGAATATTCTCCAGATTTATCCATTTGCCTGTGAATTTTAGTATATCATTTTTCTTACTGCTGAGTAGTACTCCATTGTGTAGATGTACTACAGTTTGTTAATCCATTCTTCAGTTGAGGAGCATCTAGTTGTTTCCAGCTTCTTGCCATTATTATGGATAATGCTGCTATGAGCACAAACAAACAAACAAACAAGAAACAAAAAGTAAAGAACGCCCAAGCTGCAAACCACAGATGCTAATGCTACTGGGGTATGAATGTGCATCTTTAGAGTATATGCCCAATAGTGATTGGTATTGCTGGATCCTTGGGGAGATTGATTCCCAGTTTTCTGAGAAACTGCCATACTACATTCCAAAGTGGTTACACAAGTTTACACTCCCACTGACAATGGAGGAGTGTTTCCCTTGCTCCATATCCTCCCCAACATAAGCTGTCATCTATGTTTTTGATTTTAGCCCTTCTGACAGGTAGTATCTCAAATTTGTTTTGATTTATATTTCTCTAATGGCTAAAGATGTTGAACATTTTTTCAAGTGCCTTTCAGCTTTGGTTGCCTGCAGATACTCTATCAGTTAACCTTCCAGTATGGATGTAGGAAAGGTTTCTAAGTCTCTACCATAGCTGAGGAGATATTGACAGTTGAGGCTGCTCAGAGGGAGAAGGTCACTTCTCGCTGAGGAATGACTACTGCAGCCTTTCCATCCTCCACTGGATTACCCCATGTATGGACAGCATTAATTAGACTCACTGGGAATTGTATTACAGAATGATAAGGGAGAGAGTGAGGGGTTGATATGATCAAGAACTAATATATATATATATGTTTCAAAGAATAAAATAATAAGCATAATAAAGTGCGAGATGTGAGACAAGAAAAAGCAAATAAACATACAATGACAACAGCATCATTAGAATAAATATGACTATATTAACCTTTTTAAATTCCATTATGTCAATAAATAATGAGTTTTGTTTAGTAATAATACTATGCAACTGTCACAGCACCTAAAATCACAGAAAACAAGGCAAATTCAAATAAAATATAAATTATGTAAATAGCAATATTAAAGAAAATATAGATAGCAAAATAAAGGTTCTGCATAATACATAATTAACATTTAAAATCTCAACACATGCTTATTGGGTGACTTTTATGTTTTAAGATGTATGAAGGGCCATCCATTGTCTGCTTTTCAAAAGCACTCTCTTCTCGGAGCTTTACAGGCAGCTACTTCTGAAACACAAATGGTAGCCCGAATTAGGTGCCATTCATTATTACATATATTTTATGAAGAGGATTCTGAATAAATTAAGGGCCCCCTTTTCCCCATAACTCAACAAATGGTAGAACTGGATTTTGAACCATTCATTCTGACTCTTCAGAATTTGGCTGTATCTGATACCTAACAGCAATTATAAAGTAACAAATTAAAGCAATTGTCAACATATGTACCAAGGGATACCAGCAAAAATTTTTTTTTATCATAGTAAGGAATAGCAAGGGTTAAACCCTCACTAGGTTGTAGAAATAATTGTAGGTTATTAACTAGAAATACAAAAAAGATTGTGTATTTGTCTATTTGTATCTGCCTATCTATTAATCAGTCTATCTATTTATCCACCTCCTAAAACAATTCATATTCTTTCAAATGCTGATAGAATATTACAAGCTAATAAAATGATCATATCCTAAAATAAACAGTCAATATTGTAATTTTAAAATTATTTTAAATTTATGGGCCACATTCTCAGTTTACACTGACATAAAGCTGGAAATGAAGAGCAGGGCTTAAACCAAAATATCCCTTGATTAATACTTGCCTAAAATATGTTGTATTTTAAAAGATGGCACGAGGCAGTCACGGCAGGTAACAGATGGAGACACCAGGCAGACAGAGGGAAGTTTTATTGGGAGAAGGGAGAGGAAAAGAGAGAAAGCAAGTGCAGAATGGCTTTGTGGGAAGGGAACGAGAGACAGAGAGAGAGAGAGAGAGAGAGAGAGAGAGAGAGAGAGAGAACTGAGTTGCAGACTTGACCTCATGACAAGAGAGTGGAAGAGAGAAGAGAGGTGCTTACCTTTAATAAGGGGATTTAGCACATGCACACAGACTGCAACTCTGGGCTGTCTAGATATTTGCCTGAGTACTGAGAAGTCAGCCTGTGTGGCCATGGGACCCTGGGCTGACAAGCATAATGTCTGAGTACTGACTGTGCATGGTTGTGGGACTCTGAAGGCAGCTCGATGTGCCATAAATGCTAACATTCTTCTCTTTTATTTACTACAAAAAAGTGAGGAGTTAGGGCACCAGGTTCTCAAAACTGCTTTGTACTAACTTAGAACATTGTTCATCTTTGGGCGTCAAAGTCATGTACAAAAGGAGGAGTGAGTAAAGAATCATTGAGTTAGCTGCTATCCTGGAGACCTCAGACATCTGTTCCTTGAGGGAGCGAAGAAGGCAGGTTGCTAGGAGAAAAAAAAAAAATAGTTTGTTATCATTGACCCAATGAGTGTGGCTAGCCATGGAAAGAGTGATAACTACCAGAAAAAATAAAATGGACACGTGCCTAGTTGTACAAGTAGAGGCAAGGGTAAGTGAGCGAGACATAAAAGCAGATCTGCCCTTGGTAAACAGACCCCATTTGCTGGGTAGGTGACCACTTGGGCTTGGAGAGGTGGTATTACCAGTGAGGCCCCAGAAATTTGGGAAAATGTCACACAAAACTGAGGGATCATGTGCTCTTCAGGAGGACCTAAGCCATCACATCTGTTGTTTCTCTGAAGGTGAGAAATGCCTGTCTTTATTCTGTAAAAGTGCCAGTGTTAGTAGATAATATCTTTTTCATAGCTAATAAATTTTCCTTTATTAATCAGAAAAATACAGATGATATGATAATCTAATTCATTCTTTTTTTTTAAGCTTTCCCTCTGAATTTTTTTTCTAACCTTGTATATCCTTATTCAAGGTCCCTTCCCCCTCCCGCCACATCAGGTCATTTTTTCTTCTCCACAACTTCCCATCCCCTCTCTGGGCAGGCAGCAGACAGTCCTATGGTCCCACTGATCCAATATTGCTTAGTTCAGTCTCCACTCCTGGCAAATCTAGTTTTGTCCCCCCTCCCTCAAGAGTGAGTCAGGTGTTCCTATAGGTGTAGTGGGATCTGAAGGGTCAGTCCAGGGTGTTTCTGATCCCAAGCTGTTCAGTGGTTGTGGGCTGCAGCCTGGGCATGCTTGCCTATTTTCTTGTTTGTTTGTTTAGAGACCACTAATGAGTGAGTACATCCCCTGCTTATCTTTCTGAGTTTGTGATACCTTGCTCAGGAGGATATTCTCCAAATCCATTCTTTTGCCTACAAATTTTAGGATATCATTTTTTCTTACTACTGAGTAGTATTCCATTGTGTAGATGTACAACATTTTGTTAATCCATTCTTCAGTTGAGGGATATCCCGGTTGTTTCCAGGTTCTTGCTCTTAAAATAATGCTGCTATGAACATAGTTGAGCTAATACCTTTGGTATGTGAATGTGCCTCTTTAGGGTATACACCCAGAAGTGGTATTGCTGGGTCCTTGGGGAGATTGATTCTCAATTTTCTGAGAAACCTCCATATTGCATTCCAAAGTGGCTGAACAAGCTTACACTCCTACCAACAATGGAGTACTGTTCCGCTTAATCTGCATGCTCTCCAACATACTCTGTCATCTGTGCCTTTTATCTTAGCCAATCTAACAGGTGTTAGGTGGTATCTCAAAGTTGTTTTGATTTGCATTTCTCTGATGGCTAAAGATGATGAGCACTTTTTCAGGTGCCTTTTAGTGATTCGTAATTCCTCTGCTGAGAATACCTTTTTAGATCTGAATCCCATTTTTAGATTGGGTTATTCAAGGTTTTGGGCTCTAGATTCTTGAGCTCTTTATATATCTTAGAGATCACTCCTCTATCATATGTAGGGTTGGTGAAAATCTTTTCCCATTCTTTAGGCTGTCGTTTTGTCCTATTGACAGTGTCCTTGGCTTTACAGAAGCTTCCTAGCTTCAGGAGATCCCACTTATTGATTGTTGGTCTTAGTGTCTGTGCCAAGGTGTTATATTTAGGGAGTGGTCACCTGTGCCAATTCGTAGAAGTGTAATTCCCACTTTCTTTTCTATCAAGTTTAAAGTGGCTGGGTTTATGTTGAGGTCTTTGATCCACTTGGATTTGAGTTTTGTGCAGGGTGACAGGCTCGGATCTATTTGCATTTTACTACACACTTCCATCCAGCTATGCCAACACCATTTGTTAAATATACTATCTTTATTCCTTTGAATGTTTTGGGCCTCTTTGTCAAAGATCAGGTATTCATAGGTTTTTGGGTTAATGTCTGGATCCTCAATTCTATTCCATTGATCCACAAGTCTGTTTTTATGCTAGTACCAGGCTGTTTTTTATTACTGTAGCTCTATAGTATAACTTGAAGTCAGGGATGGTGATACCTCCTGAGGTTCTTTTGTTGAGTAAAATTATTTTGGCAATCCTGGCTTTCCTGTTATTCCAAATGAAATTGAGTATTGTTCTTTCAAGGTCCAAAAATATTGTGTTGGGATTTTGATGGGCAGTGCCTTGAATATGTAGATTGCCTTTGGTAGAACTGCCATTTTTACTATGTTGATCCTACAAATCCAGGAACATGGGAGAGCTTTCCATTTTCTGATATCCTCTTCAAATTCTTTCCTCAGTGATTTAAAATTTTTGTCAAATAGGTCTGTTATTTCTTTGGTTATAGTTACTCCAAGGTTTTTAATAGTATTTGCAGCTATTATGAAGGGTAATGTTTCCCTTATTTCTTTTTCAGCTCTTCTATCTTTACTGTATAGAAGGGCTACTGATTTCTTTGAGTTAATCTTGTATCCTGCTACATTGCTGAAGGTGTTTATCAGCCATAGCAGTTCCTTGGGAAAATTTTGTGGATCACTTATGTATACAATCATATCATCTGCAAATAGAGATGGCTTCACTTCTTCTTTTCCAATTTGTATCCCTTTAATCTCTTTTCGTTCCCTTATTGCTTTAGCTAAAACTTCGAGAACTATATTGAATAGATAAGGGGAGAGAGGACATCCTTGTCTAGTTCCTGCTTTTAGTGGGATTGCTTTGAATTTTTCTCCATTAAGTTTGATACTGGCTGTTGGCTTCTTGTAAATCACCTTTATTATATTTAGGTATTCTCCCTGTATTCCTGATCTCTCCAGGGCTTTAATCATAAAGTAGTGTTGAATTTTGTCAAAGGCTTTTTCATCATCTAAGGATATGATCATGCGGTTTTGTTCCTTTAGTTTGTTTATATGATGGATAACATTTACAGTTTTTCATATGTTAAACCAGCCCTGCATTTCTAGGATGAAGCCCACTTGGTCATGGTGGATGATATCTTTTATACATTGTTGTATATGGTTTGCCAAAATTTTGTTGAGAATTTTTGCATCAATATTCATGAGGGAAATTGGTCTGTAATTCTCCTTCTTTGTTGTGTCTTTGAGTGGCTTGGGTATTAGGGTAATTTTGGCCTCATAAAAGGAATTTGGCAATATTCCTTCAGTTTCTACTGTGTGAAATAGTTTAAGGAGTAATGGTAGTAATTCTTCTTTGAATGTATGGTAGAAATTGACACTAAAGCCGTCTGAACCAGGGCTTTTATTTTTAGGGAGATTTTTAATGACAGCTTCAATGTCCTTAAGGGTTATAGGCCTGTTTATGTAATTAATCTGATATTCATTTAATTTTGGTAGATGATACCTGTCCAGAAACCTGTCCATTTCTTCTAGGTTTTCCATTTTTGTGGAATAGGGATTTTCAAAATATGATCTGATAATTCTCTGTATTTCCTGGGGGTCTGTTGTTATGTCCCCCTTTTCATTTCTGATTTTGTTGATTTGAATACTCTCTGTTTTTTGATTAGTTTGGCTAAGGGCTTATCTATCTTGTTAAATTTTTCAGAGAACCAACTCTATATGGTTCTTTTTGTTTCAATTGTATTGATTTCAGCTCTAAGTTTGATTATTTCCTGCTGTCTACTCCTTCTAGGTGAGTTCAGCTTCTAATTGTCTAAGGCTTTCAGCTGAGCTGTTAGGTCTCTAGAGTGGGATTTCTCTAGGTTTTTCATATAGGCATCTAGCACTAAGAATTTTCCTCTTAAGTCTGCTTTCATTGTGTCCCACAAGTTTGGATACGTTGTGGATTCATTTCCATTAAATTCTAGGAAGACTTTGATTTCTTTCTTAATTTCTTCCTTGACCCAGAGATGGTTCAGCTAAGTGATGTTTAGTTTCCATGAGTTGGTAGGCTTTCTTTGGGTTTTGGTGTTATTGAACTCTAACTTTAGGCCCTGGTGGTCTGATATGTTACAAGGGATTATTTCCATTTATTTGTATCTGTTGATATTTGCTTTATGACCAATTATGTGGTCAATTTTGGAGAAAGTTCCATGAGGAGCTGAGAAATATGTACATTCCCTTGCGTTTTGGTAGAAGCTTCTGTAGATATCTATTAAATCCATTTGCGTCATAACCTTTTTTAGACTCCTTATTTCTCTGTTGAGTCTCTGTCTGATTGATATATCCAGGGTTGAAAGTGGGGTATTGAAGTCTCCCAATATTAGGGTGAAAGAATTGATGTGTGATTCGAGATATAGCAGTGTTTCTTTTACACACGTAGATGCCTTTATATTAGGGGCATAAATATTCAAGATTGAAATCTCCTCTTGACCATTTTTTCCTTTGATGAATAAATAGTGACCATCTTGGTCCCTTTTAATTGCTTTTAGCTTATAGTCTACTTTGTTAAATATTAGGATTTCACCCCCAGCTTGTTTCTTAGGACCATTTGATTGTACAATCTTTTCCAACCCTTTATTCTAAGCCTTTGTCTGTCCTTGCAGTTGAGGTGTGTTTCTTGTAGGCAACAGAAGGATGGCTTCTGTTGTTGTATCTATCTTGTTAGAGTGTGACGTTTTATAGGAGAGTTGAGTCCATTGATATTAAATTAGTGACCATTGATTGATATTTCCTGCCATTTTTGGTGATAACTTCCTTTCTCTGGAGTATTCTTCTGTGGAATTATTGATTTTTTGTGATTTCGTTTGTGTATCTGGGGTCCTTAGGTTGGAGTTTTCCCTCTAATACTCTCTGTAGTGCTGGATTGGTAGATAGATATTCTTTTAGTCTGACTTCGTCATGAAATATCTTGTTTACTCCATTTATGGTGATTGATAATTTTGCAGGGTATAGTACTCTAGTTTGGCAGCCATGCTCTTTTAGCATCTGTACAACTTCTGACCAAGCCCTTCTAGCTTTCATCGTTTCCATTGAATTTAGTCAGGCATTATTCTGATGGGTCTGCCTTATATGTAAGGTGGCCCTTTTCTTTTTTACCTCTTCTCTTAAAATTTTTTCTTTGTTCTGAATGTTTTGTGGCTTGATTATAATGTGGTGCGCTGACTTTTTTGGGGGGTCATATCTATTTGGTGTTCTGTAAGCTTCTTGTATCTTTATAGGCATTTCCTTCTTCAGGTTAGGAAAGTTTTCTTCTATGATTTTATTGAAAACATTATCTGTGCTTTTGAACTGGTATTCTTCTTCTTCTTCTATTCTTATTATTCTCAAATTCGGTCTTTTCATGGTGTCCCAGATTTCCTGAACATTTTGAGTTATGGCTTTTTTAGTTTTACTATTTTCTTTGACTGATATATCTATTTGAACTGCTGAGTCTTCTACTTAAGAGATTCTATCTTCCATCTCTTGAACTCAATTTGTTATGCTTGTTTCTGTGGTTCCAGGTTTTTTCTTCAGATTTTCTATTTCCATCTTTGCCTCATTTTGTGCCTTTTTTATTGCTTCTATTTCAGCTTTTAGTTCCTGGCATGTTTCTTTCATAGATATGTTCATCTCTTCCAATTTTTTGTTTGTATTTTCTTCTAATTCTTTAAGGCTATTTTTCGTATCTTCTTTGAGAGCTTCGATGATCATCAAAAAGGAATTTTTGGTGTTGCTTCCTTCTGTTTCCTCTTCATTGCTCAGTTCAGGTTTTGTATTTGTATGATAGCCACTTTCTTCTGGAGTTACCTTGTTGTTCTTTATATTATTATGTGAGTTTTTGCACTGGAGTCTGCCCATGGCTTTAGTGGTTCACGATTAGGTGGCTCCTTGTCAGTTGTGGCACTCGGGCTTGTGTGCCTCCTTTCATCTTTGAGGAAAAGGTCTGCTCAATAACTACTTCTGCACTGTACAGGGGACAGAATTTCAAGTCTTCAGTCTTTCTCTGTTTTACCAAAGGAGGCAGGGTGGGGGCCATGCAAACTCCCTCAGCAGCAGCTGTGGGGACTGTGGCAGTCAGAGTTTATCTCTGCCTGCTTCAGAGTGAGCTGGGACATGCTCTTCAGACAGCACCTGGTCCCTCAACCGGAACAAGAACCAATGGGAGCTCAACTCTCCCTGGCATGGATACAGGCGCTGGGGCCTGCTGACCCCTCCTCACCTCTGGGCAGGGTCTGAGTGTGTCCTTTAGGGTCCCCAGTCCTTTTCTGTTTGCTCAGTTAGAGGTAGGTTGCTGTGCAAATTCCCTCAGCAGCAAGCTGGGGTACTCTGGCAGGCAGAGTTTATCTCCACCTGCTACAGAGTGTGCTAGGACACGCTCTGCAGACAGCACCCGGTCCTGCAACTGGAAGATAATAATTTTTTTTTTATATTTGGGCATGTGGGTGATGTTAATCTGCAAGTATTTGTCAGGTTGGTATCCTCAAAGTTGGTGTGAGGCTAATGTATCTGGAGGGCCACTGGGGTTTTGGCTTTGAGATGAGTCTTGCAAGAGGGGTAGATCTGTGTAGGAGCCAGCAGGTGTTTGTAAAACAACTGAAACAGATTTATATCTTGGTGACATAGGAAAAGTTTGAAAGGATTCCATACCCTCTCTAATGTGTGTGACAGGAAAGTTGTTAACTGGCAAATCTATTAGTACCCTGGTCATCAAACTCCACCAGATCTGAGAAGGATAGGTAATTATTAAGCAGAAGTCCTAACTTCACATAAACAAACCTTAAGTCACTGTTTCATTTCCATCATCATGGTAAAGATGATGGAACTTCACACTCAGGAGACACAAATGGTTGGTTGCTGAGAGCAGTCAATAATAAACTGTTATAGTAAAATCTATTCTGTGAGTCTCCCTTTTGAGTCTAGGGGTGTGGATAACTCTGGGATGCTGTTGTTCCTTTCCACCTGGGCACATTTGATAGTCTCTGCATCTCTGGCTCTGTCGCTAATGGTGGTCCTGTAACAACAGATGATTAGTTAAATTAGAAGTTTTTAATATGTCATTGGAGACACACAGAGAGAAAATTTATTGCAGGGTATGATCAGTAGAAATGAGGAACATGGCATATGGGATGTTAAAAAAAGAAGTGGGGAGTAGGTTTTTCCTGGGATCAGAGATGATAGGTTTAAGTCTCCTAGGACTCTGAAGTGGAGGAGGGTACTAAGTTTGGGTACTGTACCAGCTGGGGTACACAAGAGAGAATGGCAGAGGAAACGACATATTGAAAGCAGCAGAGTAAGTGGTTAGGAGGAGATGATCTTCTAGAGAGTCTAGGGTCAAATGAATGGGGGAGCAAAAGAAATAGAAGCTCCCACTTTGGCTAAGAAAAATCTCTTCCCATTAGGGTACAGGGCAAGTCAGCACAACTGAAAATGAGTTGGTGAGAGGAATGCCCCTGAAAATGTAATTGAGTGGTGGGTTTTGATGAAGTAGTAAGGTTGTCTCCTCCTCTGACAATAGGCAGATGAGAAGGAGAAGTGGGTCCCCCAAATTACCTCAGGACATAATGGCTCCAGTGTCCAACAGGAAGAAGATAGATCACCCCAATACCATAATGTCTACATGGGGCTACGTGTCAAAGATGACAGTGGTTCGATCAGGGGGGCCTGGTATGCTCAGTTGTCCATGGCCAGGCCTAGAAGGTTACCTGAAGGGTGGTCAGGATTTGATGTTACCATGCTACTAGGTGTGTGGGGGAAGTCACCCGACCAGTGCCCCTCTTGATGGCACTATGAATATGACCGAGGTGGTTGATAGCGATTAGGGTAAACCCTGGCCCAGTGACCCCATTGGCCACATATGAAAAGGAGGCTTGCTTGCCCTCGAGCCCTATGGGGCAAAGGAGCCCAGGCAATCACTAAGGCTGCTAGGATGGCCTTAGCCAGCATATGGTATTTTTGCATATGGGCCTTATCATCTTTCTCATGATGCACCTTAAAGGCCAGCAGTAAGACTTCTGCCTGTGGGGTCAGGAGTCCTCTCTCTAGATGTTAAGCTTGGCCCTAATGTCAGGGAAGCTCTAAGAAAAGAGATTCATCATAAGGAGTTGTCTGCCCTCCGAGTTTTCAGGCTCTGAATACTATAAGAGGGTCTAGAAACTAAGATGGATTTTCCTGTTTGTCCTGAACCATTTCAGTTGATTTCTCATACTGGTTTAAGAGTAACCTTATGGAGACCTACCAGGAGGTAGTTGTAAGCTGGTCTATAGATAGAGTGTCACCTGAGTGTTATAATTCCAATGTGGGTCTCAAGGACCTCCTCATCAGCTTCAGGGAGTTTGCTGCATTAGTTTGGTGAATCTTGTTGCATATATTTTGGCTTGCTCACAAACTTGCATGCATTGATCAGGAAGTAGATTGTTTGTGAAGATCATGTATATATTATGAAAAATGAGATTATAGGATTGTTGTAATATATCGGAATTCTTTTATGAAGGAGATAGAGTTACAGGTATAAGAACTCAGATTCTCGTTCATAGTTGATGTTTATAACTATGACCCTAAATTTTAGCCTTTTAAGTATAAGTCTAAATATTAACAAAATAAACATTTCATAAACTTAAAATGTTCTATAGTCTTATACATTTGAATATTTTAGAAAATGTTTTTAAACATTTTAATATTTCTCAAATGTCTTCCCTCATTGTCAAAAATACTCTCTTATACCTCAAGAGGCAGAAATTATGGCATAACTACAATCTGTACAAGGCAAAACCAAGCTCCCAAAGTGCAAACAACCTAAAGTTCAATATCTGGGATTCATTCACAATATTTTTGGTTCATTTTTTTTTTAGAGGTTTGGATCATTTCTTTGGCCCCTCCCTCAGCAGCATACACATCACCTCCTTTTAAGGTCTCAGCCTGCTCAATTTCACTGTGGCTGGTGCTTCTGGTGACTATCACCTGGTCTGGTATTTTGTATATTTGCAAACTTCATCTATTCCCTATGACACCTTTATGTCACCCATTATTACCAGGTGACTCTAAGTTATAAGTGTAGCTGTCAGAGCAAGGTGCATTCTTGTGTATAGAAGCATTGATGTGTAGCTGTAATATGTTATAAAACAAACATCATTTTTCAGTTCTATCTTTCATAAACCTTTTTTACAGGACATGACATGAATTATTATGCAAAAATCTACCCCAATTCAGAATATATTGGAGACCTGTTGTTGCTTCCTCAGTAGATCCATTTTACATGGTCGTTTTTAACCAAAATGGTGGTGAAATCATGAGCATCCGTATTTTCTAACTTTAGAAAAGATGGCTGCCAGCCATGAGGCTGACCAAAGATGGTGAAAGCACATGATGTTCACCTTCTCTAACTCTAGCAAAGTGTCACCCAGCCATGTGGCTGACTAAGAATAATGGCAATCCACAATGGAATCATGCCATATGGATTCTTTAAATTCATTCCATGTATATATTTTTAATTATCAACTTTTGAGGCTACTAATATTAGTTTTAACCATATCTAATAAAATAAACTAATAAATCTTAAGGTATTGACCATGTTCAATAATTTTTGCCTGTTCTGCTTTACTTTCTTTTCCCTATCAACTCTGTCAGGGGCTCATGTTGACAGAGCAACATAGAGGAAACTTTTAAATAAGCATGCCTCAGTCTAGTAGAGGGAGAGCCATAATCCAACTCTAGAGTCAGCTTTCCAATAAAGAAGAGAAGGAGAGGAAGGGAGGGAGGGAGGAAGGGAGAGAGAGAGAAAGAAAGACTAAAGTGCAAGATAAGAGGAGAGAAGGGGAGGGACTTGCCTTTAATAAGGGGATTTATCTCCTGTGAATAGATTGCATGCACATGGACTATGTAACTCTTGGCTGTTCTTGACTGTCTAGATACTTGCCTGACAATACACATGTGGCCATAAAAGCTTGGGCTGACTAGAATAATGCTTGCATACTGACAGTGAATGTAGGACTCTGGAGGAAGCTAGAGATGCCAGAAATGCTAACAAAATAAATCTAAGAACATTTAGCATATGATTATATAATTTGAATTAACTTAGGGAATTGCCTAGGTATGCTTCAAACGGCAAATGATAATATAAAGTAATTATTAAAGAAGTGTTTTAAAGACTACATAGATAAAATGATAATATAAAGTAATTATTAAAGAAGTGCTTTAAAGACTACATAGATAAATAGATAGATGGATGGATAGATAGATAACATCTTAGCTGATAAAGTGTGATAAAGTACTCATCTTAGGAGCATAAGGATTCCAACTTGCAAAAGTACAATTGCAAATGAAGAGAAAATAGACCCCTAACATAATGGTATGCACCTAGTACTGAGGAAAATCCCTGGGGATTCCTGCCCAGCCAGACCAGCATAATCACTAACTTGAAGGCTAGTGACAGACATTGTGTCAAATAAGGAGGTGTTTGGCCCCTAAGGAGGGATTCCCAGGGTTGAGTTCTATCTTGCACATACACACACACACACACACCACCACTACCACGATGCATGCACACAGGAAATATGTTAAACTCTTTTGTAACTATATGAAATGTAATGAAGAGTATCACATTCAGTAATATACAGAAGAAAGCATGGGAATTATTCAGTAGTTTAAAAAGGATGAAAATATTTTCTCTAAGAATGGCTATTGACAAGGAAAAGAAAATTAGTGTCACAGTGGCTTACCAAACCTTATAAGACATGCCATTTAAAACACAGTGCCAAATGGTAGCATTTAAACCATATTGTCTAAATCCTAGCACCCAAATCACAGCATCCGAACCAGGAAGCCTAAACCAGAATATAGAACTGTAGCACCTAAATCATAGTGTCTAAACAATACTTTCTAAACCATAGAGCAAAGTTATAGCACTTGAAAGTATAACAGTCAAACCATAGAGCCTTAACCAACCATACTTCCCAAACCTTGGTACTTCAATCATAGCACCTAAAGCATAACACCTTAACTATAACATCTAACTTAGCTGAAAATCATAGCACCCAAACTATAGCAATGAAACCACCCACCGAAACTATGGTGCCTAAGCCATTTCACTAAAACCATAGCTCCTGTGTTCTGATTTTATACTTCTATGCCTACAAAGGTCTTGTTTTATTTCAGGACTATCTCTGTCATATTTCACACTTGTGAATCTGGCAACTATAAAATATTTTAAATCTTACAGTTATGGCTGAGTCTCTGTCTACTGACGTTCATGCTCATATGTCTTTGTATCAGCCCTGTCTCTGCTTTGATTCACTACTGTTTTTGGGATGTACTGCACTCTTAACCACCTCTACATAAATACATACACACGTTTTAGTGAACACATTTATGGAAGGCACACTTACATTCTTTAAATAGCTGCCTTGACTACAACAAACCATGTTTAATCTTTTAAAGTATCACAGGATTTTAGTGTCACAGGACAATTTTTTTTCTTTTTCATGTTTTTTATTTAAAATAGAAATTCTCCATGCAATATATTCTGATGATGGCTCCTCTTCTCCAACTCCTCTGAGAACCTTTCTATGTCCCCTCCCTTTTGAATCCATGCCATGTATGTCTCTCCTTAGACCACAAACAGGCATCTAAAGGATAACAGTAAAATACAATGATATAAAACAAAAACAAGCTAACTGGAATAGGACCAAACAAACAGAAAATAAAGCCAAAGGAAAAGCACATAGACATGTTCATGAGTGTTTACCTCCGTGTATATATTTGTGCCATGTGCATGCCTAGTGCCTGCAGTGGTCAAAAGAGGGCCTAAGATCTCCTGAAACTGAATTTACAGATGTTTGTGAGCTGCCATGTGTGTTATGGGAATCAAACCCAGATCCTCCGCAAGAGAAGCAAAGCCTTTAACTGCTGATCCAGGTCTTCAGCATCACTTTCCTAATTTTATTCTGGTTTCCATCTTGCAGCACTATGGATTTAGAGTCTTTGCTTTGTAGCTCACCCTCTCCCTCTCCTGCCCCATGTCTCTTAGCAGCATGCAGAGACACAAAGAACTGTAGTACATCCATTTTCCAGTGGAAATGCTCTGTATGTCGAAAACCCACCTCAGCATCTACAGATTTTACCTCCCATATCACTGTCGGTGCTAGAGTTATTGAATGTTCCTGTCATAGTATTTTGTCAATGTCATAGAATGGCAGGGACATGCCACCAGATTCCAAAATAGTTTGACTCACTTTCTAAAGATCCTCACATCTGGCACTTCAGGTCTATCAGCATGTTCAAATTTTTCACTAAAACTTTAAAAGAATATTTACTTATTTTGTATATGACTATGTGGGATATGAAACACACATTTGACATTTACGAAAGTCAAATACAGCTTGAGAGACTTGGGTCTCTCCTTCCGTCATGTAGGTTCTGGGAACAAACCTGTTTATTAAGTCATGCCCTCCAAACCTTCTTGCTAGCCCCCACTAAAACATGGAAAACTACTCTAGCTACTCTGTTGCCATATGACAGCATGATTCCCTACATTATGGGTTAGCTGGAGCCAGGCTGCATCCACTGTACAAAATTTGTATTTTATATCTATTTCCACATTAAAAATACTGTTGAAACATAATGTCTTTGAGCAAAACACATTTACTATTTCTTAGATTTTGAGTTTCAGGAGCCTGAGTGACTTAACTCAGTGTTTCTAGCAAAGAATCTTTTATGTTGTTAAAGGCCAATACAAATTCAGAAAACGAGACAGTTTTGTGTCCAAGCTCAGTCACATGACTATTGGCACATGTTTCATGATGGGGTCTTTTCCTGGTGCTATACATCATAAAGTGCCTGGCTTTTCCCAGGATGAAATGAAAAGGGGGAACAGAGTAGAAGAAAACAGTCAGAGAGGAGTATCTGAAAGAGA
This sequence comes from Sigmodon hispidus, assembly GCA_004025045.1. Lineage (NCBI taxonomy): Eukaryota > Metazoa > Chordata > Mammalia > Rodentia > Cricetidae > Sigmodon > Sigmodon hispidus. Next base: position 25,615 of record PVIH01001509.1, read on the forward strand.
TAGAGAGGAAGAGGAATCCCTTCAACATACTGCTTCTGGAATGTCTCATTGGTCATATATACCAAATGTGGTAATATGTAAAGAGTATAAGATATGTAAACCAGGAAGGTAAGGGTCATTAGGTGGAACAGACCTGTTGGATACAATCATTGCAGTGCATCTTTTGCCTCCAGTGAGTATATCCCCCCTTTTGTTTGACTAAAAATATTTGTTTGTTTTGATTAAAGATTATGTTCTATAATATATTATAATCTATAATATGAAAAAGTTTTGTGTGATAAGTTAAAATTCTTATCCAAATGAGTACTCTTTAAACAGTTGGGACTTAACTCCACCAGGACCTACTTTCTGACCTCATACTTTTTCTATTAAATAAAATTGGATGTCTGGGCAATTCCTGAGGAGTGAGACTGGATTTTTCCAGCATAAATAATGTAGCTATACTACCAAGCTTTTGGAATTGTCATGCTTTACCCTTTTAAGTTTGCTCTGTTTCTTAGCTTTCTATTTTCCTGCTGTCCTACCTCACCAGGATAAATATTCAGACTGATAAATTTTCCCTGCTTTTCACATTTCTGTTTCTATTTGAAATAAATATATACATCATAAAACCAGCCTTGTTAGAATATCATTGAAACTGAGAATAAATAAATTCTGACATACCCCAGCTTTTGCCTGTACAAGCTGAAATGACAGCGCCACAGACTGGGAAATTTAAAGAGGAGGCTTTTGTTTCTCCTACTTAGGGAGGCTGGGAAGTCCAGAAACCTTCATATAGTGTACAAATATCCCACAATATTTCTCATATGTCTAAATAAAAAGGAAAGGTTTTGGCACCAGTAAAACTATATACAATAAGAACAATTATCAAAACATTTACAATATATAGTCAATTTGTATTGACCAAATTTGGAAAAAGTATTGTATTATCTATCCTCTGTTAGTGAGTCCAGAGTTGTATATCTAAACCATTTTCTATTGTAATTTGTATTGCCATCCTAAAAAACTTTTTCAACCTTAAAACATCTTCTTAGGCAATTAATTTAAGCATTTATGTCTCTCAACTTATAAACTTTACATATCTTATGTAAGCTTCTTTTCTAAATTTGGCAACAAGGAAAACTATAACTAACTGGTATTCAATACTCATCATAGACACAAGAAGGATATACTATGATTATACCTGATTAAACAGGAAGAACAGAGTGAGCATCTTCTAAATCTATAGAAATGACAGAGGCGTGATATTTATCATGGCATCAGAAAGCAAGCTATAACATATAGCAATGCTAAGTGTCCTGTAACAGACTGTGGTATATCTACACAATGGAATGCTACTCAGCAGTAAGAAAAAATGATATCCTAAAATTTACAGGCAAATGGATCGATTTGGAAAATATCCTCCTGAGCGAGATATCACAAACTCAGAAAGATAAGCAGGGGATGTACTCACTCATTAGTGGTCTCTAAACAAACAAACAAGAAAAAAAGCCAAGCATGCCCAAGCTGCAATCCACAACCACTGAACAGCTTGGGATCAGAAACACCCTGGACTGACCCTTGGGACCCCACTCCAACTATAGGAACACCTGACTCACTCTTGAGGGAGGGAGGACAAAACTGGATCTGCCAGGAGTGGAGACTGATCCAAGCATTATTGGGTCAGTGGGACCATGGGACTGTCTGCTTCCTGCCCAGCGAGGGGATGGGGAGTTGTGTAGAAGAAAAAAATGACCTGATGTGGCAGGAGGGGAAAGGGACCTTGAATGGGTATATACAGGGATGGAAAAAAAAATTCAGAGGGAAAGCTGAGCACAAAGTAAATATATATGTAGCAATCTTATTTGCATTATCACCCTTGATAAGTCATGCTTATGATTTTTATCTTCTTTATAGTTATTGTTAACTTATCAGCATTTTAAATTCATTTTACTTTTTTTCTTGATAAATACAAAATAAATAAAGAAAAAAATTCAAAAAAAAGAAACATAAGATGAAATAAAATGAACCAATTTCAGCCAACAGGCCTAGAATATCTGAAAGACTCTTCAAAGAGGAATTTTGAAGACAATCCAACCTTATCTTGGCAAAGTTCAGCATTTGCTTCTCCCTTTTGTGTCCTACTTGTCCAGCTTGGATAGCATGCTGTCATCAGTTAAAGCAAGGGCATTTTTTTTTGCTCAAATGAGTAGTTTGCCACAGTGAAAGCAAACACTCTATGGAGATTTTTCAATGCTCATCATCTTTCTTTGAAGTAAATTGGTGCTGCCAGGAGAAGACGTGTCTCACTGTCATGAATACCCCTTTTTTCCTCTCTCTTTTTTTATTATGAAAAAAGTCATATATATGCATTTTTTTAAATCCATGTATCCACTTGTTCAGGCTCCCTTCCCCCTCCTGCCCTTCCCAGTCACTCACTCTTCTCTCCATCAGTTCATCTCCTCCCCTGCAAGGGCAGGAGGTTTCCAGGTCCCAATGTGGCTTAGTTCAACATCCACTCCAGGCAGATCTGCTTTACTCACCCCAACATCAAGACTGAGTCAGGTGTTTCTCTAAAGGGAATGGGCTCCAAAGTGCCAATCCATGGTGTTCAGATCCCAAGATGATTGTGGTTTGCAGCATGGACATGCTTAGATTTTTTTGTTTAAAGTCCACCAATGAGTGAGTACATCCCTTGTTTATCTTTCTGAGTTTGTGAGACCTCACTCAGGAGGATATACTCCATATCCATCCATTTGCCTGCAAAGTTTAGGATATCAATTTTTTTCTCACTGCTGTATAGTACCCCATTGTGTAAATGTACCATAGTTTGTTAATCCATTCTTCAGATGAGGGGATGAACAGCCTTTTTCTTAAAACATTTCAATGCCATATTCTGTTGGTCTTTGAAATATTTGATATCTATCTTATCTATCTATCTATCTATCTATCTATCTATCTATCTATCTATCTATCTAAAATACCTTAAAAGCATACCTAACACAACTATTAGTTTGATTGTTATAGGTAGCTATTTACTAACTTGTCTTTCTTTATTGTCCTAAATAGTTTTTGAGGGCTAAAAAAATTATGTTTTTAAATGAGATGCATAGGTGCAATACCTTAAACAAAAACATGCATTACATATGTTAAAAATGACCTTAAATTTGTATCAATATATCAAAACCCATACCAATGTAAATATTTGAGACTAGTGGTCTTTTAAAAGTAGATTCAACAATCCATCCTTTCATCCATCGTTTCTGTTACCCCCCCCTTTCCGTTTAGACAGAGATCTCCGAATCTAATATTCTTGGTGCCACTTTTCCTGACCATTACCAATAACAGCTTGTAACCAACCCCCATAAATGTTGATAAACATCGGTAACCACAGAAACTATCTACGTTACCTCTAAGGAATGTGGATGTTCTATAGAATGCTTCTTGTTGTCTGGGGGTGATGACATCTTTGGGAGATCCTGAGAAAACTGGGATAATTGTCAAGTCCTAAGAGAAATAGCTGTATTATTTTTTGTTTAGTCTCTGTGTAATGGGTAACTGTAGAGCTTATTTGAAGTCTTGGCTGGATAGTCTGTGAGGCTAGACCAACTCAGGTAGCAGCTTTAAAGTTTTTGGGTTGCAGAATTTTGAGGAAACTACAACAGTGACATTCTAACAGGCTGGATCACTTGGCTTACATGTCTTTATTGGTGTCTGGACCTTTTTTCCTGAAACAAAAACACTTACAGGTTACATATAAACCTGTAGTAACACAAGTATGGAATGTGTCCTGTGTACAAGTTTTTGTTTTATGTTTGAGGAGATAAAAGGCATCTGTAAACTTTATAAGCTTGTTTGGACTGTTTGAAAACCTCTATCCATGCTATATGAATAGATGGCATATAATAATGTCATGATGACTCTATAGCCAACAATATTTATCATGTTTCATACAGTCTCAAAACTCTTCCCATAGTAAAGGAATCAGCATGTATGTCACTTGTCTTGTAGTCATTCTTGATTTTCTTTTTTATGTCTGTAGTAAAGATTTTCAGAATAAGATCTCCCTTATTTGAACTTGAATTGTGTTAATGTTTAAGAGAAGTATAAATTTTTGTTTCCTGTGAAAGCAAAGGCATAACCTTTTTCCCAATGCTACAGCATGAATTTTGGACATAGAGGGAACAATTTAGTTCATAAGCCTCATGATAATGAGTGATGGTGGTTGGTTTTGGCAACTGTTATAGGGCTCTATTTTTTCTCACAAGTGTTTGGTTCATTTACATTATTTTCAGTTGTAGACCAGTCAGTGTACTTGGACAATATGTCAGTGGTTCATATAATGTCTCATCATTCTGTTATTTATAAATATATTTCCTGAGTTTTGAACTATTAAAAATTCTGAATATTACATGCAGCAAATGAAACTGCACCTCCTTTAAAAGAAAAAGAAAATAATTCACTTCTACAAGAGTAATTACAATGAAAATGCATAAAAATAGTGTTTGAATTGGTGGACTTGAATTTTTTTCTTCGAGTTAGGGTTAGGGTTCTTATCACTTTAGGTTGATTTTTTACATTAATAGAGTAGACAAAACAAATTAATTTCATATAATTGGATCATATTTGTAGACTATAGACATGGTTATCTTTTTCCTATACACACATGTTCTTTTGCATTTTTACATTATTCACCTTCTATTTCTTAAGACAAAAATATGAGTCTGATAATTGAGACATAGAAGAAAAGAAAGTAAATTTAACTAAAGCTAATCAAAGTTTAAAAGCAGTCTGTTGCAAATATAATTTATTTTATTTGTGCATGAATGAAGTATTTTTGAATTGTGTGAGACTTGAGGTGTGAGGGTGAGTTGTAGATTTGTATGATGTGTGTGTTTAGTGTGTGTGTATGGTGTGTGTTGTGTGTATATGTTATGTGGTGTGTATATCATCTATGGGTTTGTGTGTGTGTGTGTGTGTGTGTGTGTGTGTGTGTGGTATTTGGAGTGTGAATATGTGAGGGGTATGTGTAGGTATGTGTAGTGGTTGTGTATGTGGTATATGCATGTGTGTGTGTTATATGTGGTAGGTATGTATGCATGTGTTTGTATGTGTGTGATTCTGGTGTGTATGAGCTCATGTGGGCAGCTTTTGATGAGGGCCAGAAATTTTGTATGAAAAGGTAAACAGTATATATACACTTTAACCAATGTTATTTTCATGTAATTCTGATGATTTTATTATTATTATCTATTTATTTATCATCATCTATTACTATATAAAAGACACATTTGTATTAAAATTTCTTTAAAATGATACAGCATTGAGGATATCTTAAACGGAGAAACTTGATAAACACAGTTTCAAATTTAACAATAGTTGTACTTAGTTTGTTCTTATGTAGGCATATTAAATAATCAAAATAACTATTCTCTGTGTCTCTTTTCTCTAACATACATGGAACATAAAAAAATAAAATCTAAAGCACCTCAAGCCAGGTTAGGCTCAGCTACAGATGAAGAAAGCACAGTAGGTCACAGCTAATGTCCACAGATGAACTGTGGCCACCACAAATTCCTGATAAGCAACCCTTCTACAGTAAAACCAGAAGGTTTTTTGTTTGTTTGTTTTGTGTGTGTGTGTGTGTGTTTTAAATCATTTTATTCACCCATCTTCTTTCAATGAAGCAAGAATGCTTTTACTTAAAGTCCACTAATGACAGAGTACATCCCCTACTTATCCTTCTGGGTTTGTGAGACCTTGCTCAGGAGGATATTCACCAAGTCTATCCTTTTGCCTGCAAATTTTAGGATATCATATTTTCTTACTGCTGAGTACTACTCCATTGTGTAGATGTACCACAGCTTGTTAATCCATTCTTCAATTGAGGGACATCTAGGTTGTTTTCAGGTTCTTGCTATTATGAATAATGCTTCTATGAACATAGTTGAGCTAATGATTTTGGAGTGGGAATTTGCATCTTTAGGATATATGCCCAATAGTGATATTCCTGGATCCTTGAGGAGATTGATTCCCAGTTTTCTGAGAAACGTCTTTACTGCATTCTAGAGTGGCTGAACAAGTTTACCCTCCCACCAACAGTGAAAGGGTGTTCCCTTGTTCCACATCGTCTCCACCATAGGCTGTCATCTGTGTTTTTGATCTTAACCATTCTGATAGGTGTAAGGTGGTATCTCAGAGTTGTTTTGATTTGCATTTCTCTGATGGCTAAAGATGTCCAGCACTTTTTCAAGTGTCATTCAGCCATTTTTAATTGGGTTATTTAGGGTTTTGAGCTCTAGTTTCTTGAGTTCTCTATAAATTTTAGAGATCAGTCCTCTGTCACTTGTAGGGTTGGTGAAAATCTTTTCCCATTCTGTAGGGTGTTGTTTAGTCTTATTGACTGTGTTCTTGGCTTTAGAGAAGCTTCTCAGTTTCAGGAAGTCTCACTTATTGATTGTTGTTCTTAGTGTCTGTGCTACTAGTATTATATTTAGGAAGTGGTCACCTGTGCCAATGCCTTGGAGGGTATTTTCCACTTTCTTTTCTATCAAGTTCAGTGTAGCTGGGTTTATGTTGAGGTCTTTGATCCACTTGGATTTGAGTTTTGTGCAGGGTGATAGGTTTGGATCTACTTGCATTTTTGTACATACTGCCATCCAGTTATGCCAACACCATTTGCTGAAGATACTATCTTTTTTCCATTGAATATTTTTGTCTTCTTTGTCAAAAATCAGGTGTTTACAGGTATGTGGGTTAATGTCAAGGTCTTCAGTTTGATTCCATTGAACCACAAGTCTGTTTTGATACCAGTACCAGGCTGTTTTTATTACTCTAGCTCTATAGTATAACTTGAAGTTGAGGATGGTGTTGCCTCCTGAGATTCTTTGTTGAGAAAAATTGTTCTGGAGATCTTGGTTTTCCTTTCATTCCAAATGAACTTGAGTATTGTTCTTTCAAGGTCTTTGAAAAATTGTGTTCGGATTCTGATGGGAATTGCATTAAATCTGTATATTGCTTTAGGTAAGATTGCCATTTTTAATATGTTGATTCTACCTATCTAGGAACATGGGAGATCTTTCTATTTTCTGATATCTTCTTTAATTTCTTTCTTCAGTGAATTAAGGTTTATGCTAAAGAGATCTGTTACTTCTTTGGTTATAGTTATTTTGAGGTATTTAATGCTATTTGCAGCTATTATAAAGGGTGATGTTTCCCTTATTTCTTTTTCAGCCCTTTTATCTTTAGTGTATAAGAGGGCTACTGATTTCTTTGAGTTAACCTTGTATCCTGCTACATTGGTGAAGGTGTTTATCAGCTGTAGAAATTCCCTGGTTGAATTTTATGGTTCACATATGTATACAATCCTACCATCTACAAATGGCGATAGTTTCACTTCTTCTTTTCCAATTTGTATGCCCTTAATCTCCTTTTGTCATTGTATAGATAAGGGGAGAGGGGACATCCTTGTCTAGTTCCTGATTTTAGTGGGATTGCTTTGAGTTCTTCTCCATTTAGTTTGATGTTGACTGTCAGGTTCTTTTAAATTGCCTTTATTATATTTAGTTATTTTCCCTGTATTCCTCATTTCTCCAGGACTATTAGAAAGGGGTGTTAGATTTTGTCAAAGGCTTTTCTTTGAGAATGTCAGCAAGATAGATAAACCCTTATTCAAATAAATCACAAAACAGAAAGAGAGTATTCAAATTAATAAAATCTGAAATGAAAAGGGGGACATAACAACAGACCCTCAAGAAATTCAGAGAATTATCAGGTCATATTTTGAAAATCTATACTCCACAAAAATGGACAGATATCACTTATCAAAATTAAATCAAGGTCTGATTAAAGACCTAAAATGATCTATAACCACAAAGGAAATTGAAGCTATCATTAAAAGCCTCGTAAATATAAAAAAGCCCAGGTCTAGATGGTTTCAGTGCAGAATTCTACTAGACATTCAAATAAAAACTAATACCAATGCTCCTCAAATTGTTTTATACAGTAGAAAATGGAGGAATATTGCCAAACTCTTTTTATGAGGCCATAATAATTCTAATACCAAAGCCACTCAATGACACAACAAAGAAAGAAAATTACAGACCAATTTCCCTCATGAACATTGATGCAAAAATTCTCATCAGAATTCTGGCAAACTGAATACAGCAACATATAAAAAAATTATTCACTATGATCAAGTAGGTTTCATCCTAGAAATGCAGGAATGTTTTAACGTATGTGAAACTGTAAATGTCATCCTTTATATAAAAAAAATTGAAGGAAAAAAAACACGTGATCATCTCCTTAGATGCTGATGATATTTTTAAACAATTGTATTTTTACTATACATTAAATTATCTGTCTACAATTTAATTCTAAGGGTTCAAAATAAAATATGTATAACAAACTTTACTTTTTGAACATTTACTTTAAACCACAGAGTTTATTCAATAAACTTAAACTTTATGAGCAATCATGTAAACTTTAAAATTAATATTGGCTATTATTATAAATTGTTAAACAAAATGTTTAAGAAAAACTTAAGCTTATGATATTTGATTATCATCTAAAAGATGTAACAGAAGTCATTTTGCAAACACAAGATCATTAAAAAGAGTTGGAAATGCTAAATATATCAGTCATGTAAAGGTCATTGGAAACTTGATAGTTTTCTTTAACAAGTTTAGAGTTAGCTCACCTAAGCCTCATTAAGAACAAACCCTGCAATAAGAAGTTTTCCTAAAATAACAGTGAAGTAACTCCTGTCAGTCTCAGGTGGCACTTCATGCCCACCTTTGCTTCTGTCATTCCTACCACTTGGGGCATTTCTTCCTTAGCTTTGAGTCCTCTAACAGAATAACCACTAAATACTCTCAAACACATTTAAATTACATTATGTAAATCAGTGCCCTGAGCAAAATTTGACATGATTGTAAAAATACTTTCAGAGGTGTATCTACAAAAGAAAAATCTCTGCAGATTGTTCCTCAGTCTATGAGTAACATGAAGTTTTGTTCAGTTCTTTTCTTTTTTTCCTTTTTTTCTTAAGAATAAAGTCATATTTTTTATCCATGTATCCCCTTGTTCAAACTCCCTTCTTCTTCCCGCCCCTCCCAGTCACTCTCTCTTCTCCTCATCTCTTTATGTCCTCCCCAGCTAGAGCAGGAGGTCCCAAGGTCCCAAGGTAGCTTAGTTCAGCATTCACTCCAGGCAGATCCGGTTTCCTCAGCCCAACATCAAGACTGGGTCAGGTGTTCCTCTGGAGGGAGTCTTATTTGTCACAGGTAAGCAACGTGCATTAAGTGCTATGACAGTGGGGACATTGAAGAAACTCTCCTCCACCTGCTGTTTTGGTCCTCAAGTGTGTAGAGTATGATGAAGTTATAAAACATGGTAAAGATAATGCTTTAGCTTAAAAAGCAGAAAGCTTCATAACAAGCTCATAGTTGTGATGCTGAAACAGGCATTTAAGGTGCTGTGAATTCTTGCCCATATCATGTGCATTCAAACAAAAGAGATAATGGATATAGAGCTGAGTGAGATTAGCCTGAGTATTGTCTGTGACTCATATACTTCAGTCTCCACATTCTAGCTGCACGTCCTAGTGGAGAAGTATAACGCTGAATATGTCATTATACATATGGATGAGTCTGATTGAAATAATTGATATCTTAATCTATGTAATTCAATTGCATGAATAATATCAACTGACTAAATCTAATTACTGATTTGGAGAACTTATTGTTGAAATTTTTCTTTTTGGGTTTCAAACCAAAATCACCTTCAGGAGTATATCTTATTTATGGTTTTATGGGGAAAATGTTAAGCATGGTACCCATACATACACATCAAACACAAGTCTCCTATGTACACATATACACAAAGATCATTATATGAAGACACACAGTACTGTAAAGCCCTCTTTGTGCCTTTTAGACTTAGAGAACTAGATAGTAACTGTCCAGTTCCAAGCATTCTTTAAGGACGTCTGTCCAGTTCCATGCATTCTTTAAGGAGGTCCTTCTTTCTTCTGTAGAAAGTTGCATTTTCAAACCCCAGTGTATCAAGGAAGAGACAATAGCAGATGGCCTTTTGAAAATATCTTTGCTTGTTGGTGTTTACTATTGTAAAACTAGGCTTTATGATACTAGTGTTGTCTTGAAGCTATATCATTTTTACAGCTTCACTGAAATAAGTGGAGCTCAATGGAAGAATAGGTATCATCGTTTGCATGGTTCTGATAACAACTCATCCTCAATACAGCTGCCATTCTCATACATGAACATAAGAATGAAAGCTTCAGCATGGAAAGGTGGTTCTTGTAATTTTAAGTGTCCTATTGCCTTAATGAGGAGATAGAAAACAGGAAAATTTCAAAAGTAATGGGTAAATTTTAAATTGTGGTATTTAGATATTTAGAACACTCTCTTTTTCTCCCTCTCTCCCTCTCCCTCTTCCTCCCTCTGTCTCTGTCTCTGTGTCTGTCTGTCTGTCTCTGTCTCTGTCTCTCTCTCTCTGTACAGGGTGAGGGTTGGACATCTTCTTCTTGTTTATCAAAGTAGGTTCCTAAATACAATTTATTTTTCATTTAAAATATTTGTATTTATTTTGTGTGCCTGTGCATGGACACATATGCTATGGTACAGTCTGGAGTTCAGAAGGGAAAACACTGCTGCTGGTTTTCTCCTCCCACCACACAGGTCACTGGAGATCAAAATCAAGGCATTAAGCCTGGCAAGAAACATCTTTACCTGCTGAGCTGTCTAACTGTCCTTGGTGCAATTTATTGCCTAATACCTCCTTTGTGTCTGCAATTAGTTTAAAAGAGGTTTGACTTTTTAATTAGGTGATGCTAGCCACACAGATTTTAAATACAGTCCATGCTACTGAAACTCACTATAGATATATTATTAAATAAGTGTTTAAAGCTAAAATGGAAGTAGTTTGTAAAATTATTCTAGTATCAGAGTAATCCCAAATATTCTTTGAGAGTGTAGTAGACCATGGGCTGAGTTGAGCTCTCTTCATTTTTCTACTTCAGCTTCTCAAGTGTCAGGATTTCAGATACACCTGACTCAAAGGCTACTAAATTGCTATGCACAAAGATAAAACTGAGATTTTAAAAATAACTTCCTTTAATTTGTAAGAAAAGTAATAGTGCCCTAAATGCACTATTTAAGCATTTTTAAGTTACTAAGTGCAAAGTGCTCTGCTGAGTTATGTGCCAGATCACCAATTCAAGTGAACACAATCTAGAAACTGGGAAGGGACAGATTACTTGCTGCCTACAAACTGGAGAAATGTCCCTTACTATGAGTGTGCTCAGTGAGGGGATGAACAGGTACCAAGTAGGCATTCATTTTACTAATGAATTCCTGACATGGAGGGGGATGGAGGAGGGGGCAAAAAGTTAGACAAGAGAATGGCAGAAGCTGCCATTTTACGAGTTCAGAGAAAGGGCAGAGGTGAATGTATATAAGTATCACCTTCCAACACACAATGACTTCATGAACTCACTCGTTTTTATGTCATAGATGCTAATAATTGACATTGAAAACCTCTTTCTATGAAGCAATGAGGTGAAGGAGTTGTTTTCTACATTGTCAAGAAATGTTGACTTAATAATTGTATTATCTGTAATAAATAATGCCATATATAAAGTAGTCATTGATAGTTGAATGGCAGGTTCAGCAGTTTTATGGAAATATAGACAAAATAATATTATCTCTTTGTGACATTAAGGGAAGACTCCACAGGTGGCATCAGCCCCTGAGATTGTGTTGTCTTTGAACAATAAAGCCAGTTGTTCAGAACAACAAGAAGAATTCTAAGACAGCAGAGGTAAGCTGTGTAGTAGAGATATGAACAGGACCTGTGTGTAGATAAGATTAGTTCAACCATATTTTTCTCGCTACTTCTTTTAAATTTGTATGCTGGGTTTAACATTCCTCTAAACTAGCCAATTCTACTTTATTTATCTGTCAAGATGAACATTTATTTGGCACACATTTAAATTCAATGATTTTAGAGGGTCATATTTTAAGTTGTACTGATAACTTAGTTTAGAAATGAGCTTAAGTTTTTGGAAAAACAATATATGTCTGTGTATGTATGCATATATATGTATGTATGGATTTAGAAGAACTTGTCAAGAGTCTGCTTAAATATATGGAGCACTATGTAAATTAAAAAAGAACAATTAAGATCACTTGTCACCTATTAGAAAATTTCAGTGAAAGAAATAACATGCAACACAACAGCAGGAAGAAACCATGCCTTCATACAGCTATTTTCATATTACTTGTAAATTGAAAAACTGCTCGTTATGTTTCTGTTTCTTTAGGCAATGCAACCATCTTAAACTGTGACTCATTATTTACTTGTAAAGCTGGGGAAAAATAAATTAAACTCTTTCTATAACTAGTGTTTAATGAAATGCAATATATAAGTGTTTGTTTTTTAAAATGGTTATGGCAATCTCTGTGTAGTCCAGTTTTTGACCTATGTTATGACAGAAGCAGTCAAGATGTATCCAAAGGCTTCCTGAAAATCAAATTTGAATTGTGTTAAGACAGGATCAAAACAATCTGCTACATTTACTTTCATTGATCCTGTAGCCTGAAGATATTTCTACACTGTGGCACTTTTCTGGAGGTGGAAGAAGAGCATCTAATGTTCACTACCTTGGTAGATGCCTTAGGCACACATTATATCATCTAATCATTAGTTTTTCCATCCACACGCCACTTAATCTGAAATCCTCCTATATACTAAGCAGTTTGATACTGGTATTCACACTTTTCACCTGGCCCTGAACACTATCCACTTTTTGCCCTGCTTTTTTCTGCTTTATTTTGCCTCTATTGCTCATCTACATTATGATCCCAGAGGTTAAGTGACCTGCAAAATATGGACAGGTTAAAAGTTAGCTCAAGTATTGTACAGATGTGGTCTGATCTCATTTGCCTTCAATCTTGGACAGATTTTCTTTTACACCAAGTCACATTTAAAAACAAATCTTTAAATTTTTAATGTTAAAATTTTAAATTAAGAACATTATTTTGGAAACAGAGGTTACTATATAAGTCTGGAAATCATAATACTGTGTTTGAATTTTAGGAATGTACCACCATGTTCTGGTCAAATTGATTTTAAAGCAAATGGGGTAATTAGCCAAACATATTCATCTTCTCACGGAATTCCTTGAAATCCCAACCACCAACAAGTCTCATTTCCACTCCCTGGCTTCTGCCCACTTCTAGAATCTTGATCATAAGTGGTAACATAATTGTTCACTTGGCTGAGATTTAAGTTCTCTATTGAGATCTTGTTGGCTCTCTGGTGAAGAGACTATGTTGTGGTTAAATATATCCAAAAATTCATACTGTAATCACCAAGGGATTAAATTCTAATAAATGGCATTAAAAACAACATATGTGGGATGAATGTAATTTGAACAGATTGTAAAAAACTTTCTAGTATGTGAAGAAACACCCCATCTTAATCACATATACATTATCATTTTAAGAGCTAGCCAAGTGAAGTGTAAGATGAAAGAGACTGAAAACTTGTGGGTTTCAAATGACTATATAGTAAGCTATGGTTCTGTAATTAGTGGGCCACGTGTCTAAGCTGTTTTAAGGAGTGTTCTAACTTCTTTAAGTAAACCAAGATCATTCACACCATGTGTGTTCTGAGTACTCAATAGCACAAATACATGGAAATCCGGTAAACATTTTTTTTTAAAAAAAAAAAAAAGAGAATTTTTAAGCAACACTGTCTACCAAATTTCCCTAATTGAGCTTTATAGAGCACTCCATCTCACAAGAGCAGAATGCACATTCTTTTTAAGTACACATGAAACATCACCAAGATACATTGAACGTTAGGTCAGAAAACAAGATCAATAATTTTAAAGTGATTTAAAGTTTACAGAGTATGTTTCCTGAATAAAACTACATTAAATTAGAGATCAATAATGGACAGATATTTGGAAAATCACCAAATACTCTAAAATTGAACACAATTTAAATAATCCCAAATTTGAAGAAGTTTGAGTGAAATGAGAAATAATCTAAGCCAAATAAAATTAAAAAGTCATTTTAAAATTGGATGGCATTCCACAAAACTGTACAATGCAATGTCAACACACCAAATTCAGTTTTATTTATGTGGACAAACTACACATTATAACAAAATATTTAAAGATAGGAGCTGAAGACATAGCAAGTTCAAATATAAAAGGCTGTGTTCAATGCCCAAATCCACAAAAAAATGTTGGCTGAGGTGTTACATGTTTATGCTTTCTGCTTTGGAGGTAGAGAAAGAATTATCCATGGGTTTATTTTTCAGCCTGTTTGGCCTGATTGATGAGTTTGATCCAGTGATAGACACTGTCTCAAATCAAGGTGACAGTATTCTAAGGTGGATTCCTGAAGTTTTCTCTTGGCCTCCACACCAAACACACATATGCACACACACACACACACACACACACACACACATACACACAACAAACATGTGCATATACACACATTCACACCTATATAAAAATGCAATTTGTGCAATTTGTAATTGTTCCAAAGTAATATCACTTAAGTGTAGATTTAACATGAAATGTTCAGCATTCACATTCTGCAAACTAAAAGCAAAGGGGAAACTCTAGGACCCAGGTCAATGTAAAGTATATAATGTCTGTGGATGAGAAGACAGTATATAATATGTATGTAAATTATTATTCCCAAACTTTTATTCTGGTTTAATGTAATTTTTACTCAAAGCTCAGCAGTAATTTAGACAATAATTCATTTTGTTAAATCTACTGTAGTATTCCAGGACTTTTTGAAATGATAGGGTGAGCTTTAACTAGGGATCCCTATGTTTCAAGGATTCAGCTGCTGATTTCCAACTTTTGCTGGATCAGACTGTAGGAATGGTGTCATATGATGAAGACTTACAGTATATGATTTATCAACAAGTGTGATCTGCATTCTATAGGGGTTGAGACTCCTATAGCAGCAACAAGAACAATGGCTCAGAGGGCTGCCAACATGGTTCAACCTTTAAGAGCACTTGTTCTAGAGAATCTAATTTCAGTTCCCAGCACTTGGAAAGAAGAGGCAAGCAGATCCCTGTAAGTTCTTATAGTCTACATAGAGAAGATCAGGGCTCTGGACAGCCTAGTTTGCAAGGAGGAGGGAATGCCTACTGTGTTACATCTTCCTTTGTATTATCACAGTGGTCGTCGTTTTGTTGACTCATTCTAAAACCCCACTTGCATCAGTTTACTAGTGTATTGGGGACTAGGTGAGGCCAAAGCCCTTCAGGGACCTGAGGATGGAACAGTGAGTACTTGGCAAGGACAGGAATGGATGGACCCAAGGATACAGGATACTTGAGGCTGGGGCCTGGTGCTTAACATTTTTCCTGTAAACCTGTGATGAAATGTTCCTGAAACTGAGATGTAAAATGCTTATTATAAGAGCATGTACCTTGCAAAAGAGCAACTAAAGGGCTTCTGTGTACCCTGTAACACTGCTGTCTGATGAAGTTGACTGACACTTTTTCTGCTTCCTCATTTGGAGCATAGGTATGTAAGGAGCCATGATATTGATAACATTTTTGACTTGACCAATCATTCATCTCATCTCTCCAGACCCTAACTAGTGACTCTTTACTTTCTCATTCCCAGCTGTCTTGCTCAGAATCCCATCATGAACCCAGGAAGAACTTCTAATCTGGTTTACTGGAGCATACCTACTACTTTCTTCTGGCATAAATAATGTCTCCACAGTTGGCTACTCAAGGATGGTCACAACTGGACTAAAATATCTTAGAGATAGGGCTTCCAGCAGCAACTATTTCTGATGGAAATAACCAAACTCCAACCCCTTAATATGTAGATGTGGAGGATTAACGGTAATTATTAACTATCAGCTACTGTTTAATGAACTTTAAGTTGTTTCAGGTTTTCATTTTATCCCAATTACCCATCAGTGTAGGGAATATATGTGAATTGCCCACAGCAGAATCTGTGACTTAGCTGTGAAGATTGGGAAGAGTACATATTACCAGAGGACAATTTCAGGAGTCTGTTCTCTCCTTCCACCCTGTGTGGCCCTTGGATTGAACTCAGGCTGTCAGACTTGGCAGCAAATACCTTTAACCCACTCAGCCATCTGCTGGCCTAAGGCTGCTTTCTTCTTAAGAAGCCTTACAAAGGAAAGTATCATTAGATAATTATGGCAACATGTAGCACTTGTCTTTCAACACATAATTATGTAGGAGTTTAGAGTAGCTGTTGGTTTTGCTGGGTTTTTTTGTTGTTGTTGATTTCAGTGATTGCTAGGCTATTATTCCTCCATGCTTTTCAAAAGGATTCTGCATGGCACCACCCTGTGTCCAGTGAAAAGATGTCCCATCTAAACTAAATACACCCCTCATGCATTTTTATATTTTCATGCGTTGCACTAAAATAAGGCAATAAGACATATCAAGGGTTATAAGTGGACAGTTACATAATATACTAACAAATGTGTTTTCTATTTACAATTAAAATTATTTTATTAGAACACAAGTGGTAATTTTTTTTTTGTACATTAGGTTCCTTGGGCAGAAAATCCCATACTGAAAACTAAGAAATAAATCACTTACTTGGCTTAATCTTTCATGTTGACTCTGAGAAGATTTTTCAGAAGGGCTCTCTGTGAATCTGACTTTGAAAACACCTGTACCATTGTGTCATATGATCCTCTTGCTTCACAGTGGCTTGAATGCCACAACCAGCAAAAATATTTCATCAAGATGACCCACAACTCTAATTTGCATCTGTATTGGCTTCCTCACATTCCACTTCTCCACCTGCCTCTGCGTAGCTCCCATATCTGTACCTTTGAGCTTGTCCCATGATGCTTTGCCAACTTTTCTCACAATAAACTTCAGCCATCCTGTGGTATAGACTGATTTTTAAAAGAAAATTGAACATCATTCCACTTAAGTAGATGGGTATCCAAGTCCTTTCTACCAGGCAAAACACAAAATAACAAGAATAAACTGTAAAATTAATGAGTTCATTGAGATGGTGGTTCTCCAGGACAGTGGGCAGCATCAGGTTCCCATAATTCTACCTGCAGGGGATGTGTTGCCCTCTTCTGTCTTCTATAGCACGTGTATGAATGCAGTGCACATGCAAACATGCAAACACACACAAATGCACTCCAAAAGTAAATAAGTAAATACATAAATAAATATTAAAAAGATAAATTGTTAAGATAAAATTTCCCCTATACACTAAAATTAAATGGGCTGAAAAGGTAATTAGGGAAACATCACCCTTTATAATAGCTGCAAATAGCAATAAATACCTTGGAGTAACTATAAAAAAAAGAAGTAACAGATGTGTTTGACAAAAACTTTAAATCACTGAAGAAATAAATTGAAGGAGGATATCAGAAAATGGAAAGATCTTCCATGTTTCTGGACAGGTAGAATCAACATAGTAAAAATGGCAATCTTACCAAATCAATCTACAGATTCAATGCAATTCCCATCAAAATCTCAACACAATTTTTTATAGACCTTAAAAGAACAATACTCAATTTCATTTGGAATAACTGGAAAGCCAAGATCACCAAACAATTTTGTTCAACAAAAGAACCTCAGGAAAGCATCATCATACCCAACTTTAAGTTATACTATAGAGCTAGAGTAATAACAACAGCCTGATACTGGCATAAAAGCAGACTTGTGAATCAATGGAATCGAATTGAAGACCCTGACATTAACCCACACACCTATGAACACCTGATTTTTGACAAAGGTCAAAAATATTCATTGGAAAAAAAGATAATATCTTCAAGAAATTGTGTTGACATAACTGGATGGTAGTGCATACAAAAATGCAAATAGATTCAAGCCTATCACCCTGCACAAAACTCAAATCCAAGTGGATCAAAGACCTCAACATAAACCCAGCCACACTGAACTTGATAGAAAAGAAACTGGGAAATACCCTCCAACACATTGGCACAGGTGACCACTTCCTAAATATAACACCTGTAGCACAGAAACAAAGAATCATAATAAGTGGGACCTCCTGAAACTGAGAAGTTTCTGTAAGGCCAAAAACACAGTCATTAAGATAAAATAACAGCCTACAGAATGGGAAAAGATTTTCACCAACCTACAAGTGACAGATCTCTAAAATATATAGAGAACTCAAGAAACTAGAGCCCCAAACCCTAAGTAACCCAATTTAAAAATGGGGCTCAGAACTATAAAGGGAATTCTCAGCAGAAAAATTACAGGTGTCTGAAAGGCACTTAAAAAAATGCTCAACATCTTTAGCCATCAGAAATATGCACATCAAAACAACTTTGAAATACCACCTTACATCTGTCAGAATGGCTAAGATTAAAAACAGAGATGACAGTTTATGCTGGAAAGGATACAAAGGAAGGGGAACACTCTTTCATTGTTGGTGGGAGTGTAAACTTGTTCAGCCACTCTGGAATGCAGTATAGAGGTTTCTCAGAAAACTGGGAATCAATCTACCCAGGGATCCACCCATACCAATATTTGGCATATACCCTAAAGGAGCACATTCACACCTGAAAAACATTAGGTTAACTATATTCTTTACAGTATTATTTGTAATACTAAGAACCGGGAAACAACTTAGATTCCCCTCATCTGAGGAATGGATTAAAAAACTGTGGTACATCTACACAATGGAATACTACTCAGCAGTAAGAAAATATGATATCCTAAAATTTGCAGGCAAATAGATGGATTTGGAGAATATCCTCCTGAGCAAGGTCTCACAATCCCACAAGGATAAGCAGGGGATGTATTCAGTCATTAATGGACTTTAAGCAAAAGCAATCTTGCTTCAATGAAAGAGGATGGGTGAATAAAATGATTTAAAACATACACACACAGAGAGACACACACAGACACATACACACACACACATGCAAAACAAACAAAAAACTTTCTGGTTTTACTGTAGAAGGGTTGCTTATCAGGAATTTTTGGTGGCCATAGTGCATCTGTGAACATTAGCTGTGACCTACTGTGCTTTCTTCATCTGTAGCTGAGTCTAACCTGGCTTGAGGTGCTTTAAATTTTATTTTTTATGTTCCATGTATGTTAGAGAAAAGAGATACAGGAAACAGTTATTTTGATTATTTAATATGTGTACATAGGAACAAACTAAGTACAACTATTGTTAAATTTGAAACTGTGTTTATCAAGTTTCTCCCTTTAAGATAGTCTCAATATTGTTTCTTTTTAAAGAAATGACAATGCAAATGTGTCTTTTATATGGTAATATATGATGATAAATAAAAAGGAATATCTATTCAGTTTACCAGCCCATTTATTGACTAGAAGTTATTTTCATGTGTAATTTTTTCATATCTTCATTCAAGTTAGGCATATTTACAAAGACTAATTTGTATAGTGCTAAGTTTCCAATTGACAACCATAGAACAAGGGTCGTGCATTATTTTTACAATAAGAAATTTTCTGAAGCAAAAGAAAAGATTACATCACTGGGAAATAGTAGTCACAGCACTGTTAGGTTTAGTTCATTTGATAATAAGATGCCTATATTTCAGCTACTGATAATATGTACTTTTTGATGAATCACCAACTGATCTTTCATTACACTAAGTAAAAAGAAAATGAACATTTAAATTTTATGTATTCCTTGTGATATTCTTTTGCAAACTTGAGTAAATTATGTTTTCGAAGTTTTGTAAACATTGTTTTGCAGTTCTTTACATGTTGTAGATACAAATCTTCTTTCTGAGGTCTGGATGATGAAGATTTCTTTTCGCATAGGCTTCCTCTTTATGTGCTGTTAGTTTTCTATACTGTGCAGAGCTTTTTATTTTTTATTTTTTTATTTAATTTTATTTTTATTTTGTATTTATAAAGAAAAACAGTAAAATGAATTTAAAATGCTGATAAGTTAACAATAACTATAAAGAAAATAAAAATCGTAAGCATGACTTATCAAGGGTGATAATGCAAATAAGTTTGCTAAACATATAATTACTTTATGTTCAGCTTTCCCTCTGAATTCTTTTTTCTATCCCTGTATATCCTCATTCAAGGTCCTTTCCCCTCCCACCACATCAGGTCATTTTTTCTTCTACACAACTCCCCATCCCCTTCCTGGGCAGGCTGCAGACAGTCCCATGGTCCTACTGATCCAATAAAGCTTAGTTCAGTCTCCACTCCTGGCAAATCTAGTTTTGTCGCCCCTCCCTCGACAGTGAGTCAGGTGTTCCTATAGTTGGAGTGGGATCTGAAGGGTCAGTCAAGGGTATTTCTGATCCCAAGCTGTTCAGTGGTTGTGGTTTGCAGCTTGGGCATGCTTGGCTTTTTTCTTGTTTGTTTGTTTAGAGACCACTAATGAGTGAGTACATCCCCTGCTTATCTTTCTGAGTTTGTGATACCTTGCTCAGGAGGATATTCTCCAAATCCATCCATTTGCCATGCAGAGCTTTTTAATCTCATAATTTTGTCAGTTGTTTGGATAATTTCCTGATATGCTGAAGTCCGTTGCACAAAGTCCTTGCCTATGCCCAGATTGTCAAATATTTTCCTTGGCCTCCTTCAAGGATCCAGGTACTGTATTAATGTCTTTAT
This sequence comes from Sigmodon hispidus, assembly GCA_004025045.1. Lineage (NCBI taxonomy): Eukaryota > Metazoa > Chordata > Mammalia > Rodentia > Cricetidae > Sigmodon > Sigmodon hispidus. The sequence goes on from PVIH01001509.1 coordinate 46,252, forward strand.
TTTCAATTAGCTTAGTGCAGAATGAGAGATGGAGATCTAGTTTATTCTTCTACATGCACAGATACAAGTTTTCCAGCACCATTTGTTTACAAGGGTTTTACCCTCAACAAGCTTTTCTTAGTGCTGTGACAAAATATTTCATAAAGGAAAATTGAGAAAGAGCTTGTTTTGGATTACAGTTGAGGTTACAGCCCATTATGATGGGACCCATGACAACAGAAGTGAGGGAGGGGGTCACACTGTATCCCATAGTGAGGAACCAGAAAAAAAAGGATGCTAGTTCTCAATGCAATTTCTCCTTTCTATTCAGAATCTCAGCTCATGGGACAGTGTCACCCACCTTCAGGGTATGTTTTCCCTCCCTGATTTAACCTTTCTGGAAACATTCTCATAGACACATCCAGAGTTGTGTTTGTATGGTGATTCTAAATCTGGTCAAGTTGACAGGGAAGATTAGTCACCACAACATCTTTGACAAAATGATGTGGCAAAATCTATGTGGTTTTATTTATGGATCCCCCGTTCTATTCCTGTTGTACCTACATACCTTTTTTTGTTAGATAAAATGTCATTTTTGTTACTACAGATTTATAATTCAAGGTTACTTACTGTTGTTTCTTTCTTCCTGTCTATTGTTATGTCTATTTAGGGTTTTGGGATGCCTTTTTCTAATTCATTGAAGAATGTTATTGCAATGTTATTGGGATTATATTTCATCTATAGACACTTTTTGGTAATGTTGACATTTTGACATTAAATTTGCCAACACGCAAAAAGTAAATAAATAAAATTTCTCTTTTTATAACATATTATTTTGATGAAACACGAGTACTATATAAATCATGGGAACATTTTATTAATTTTAATTTTAAAATTAGCCACATTGTTTGCTATTGCAGAAAATCACCTCACTGGCCTCAGCTATGTATCCTAAACTGTATATCCTAGTGGCTTGTATTTATAGTTGTCACATGAGGATCCTAATCATAAAGTGCAAGTTTCATACGTCATACATTGATCTATGCATATCATTTATATTTTGAAATGTTGATTTGTTAACATTTGTTTTATAATTATTTTATATTACATTTAGGGAAATGAATTATTTTTAAATTATTATCTATTAATTCATTGCAACACAGTAAGTGGAGCCTTAAATATGTTTGTTTTTCAAAGGAACAATTAAATCTCACAGAATTAGGAATTACTGCATGAGGGAATTCAATAAACTAGTTCCAACTAATAGGTACAGAAGTTACATGATAAGTTATTTAGCTTAACAGAATAGCTGCTAATTATATTAGCCTGAAGATTTGTTGGGAATAATTGATGTACTTCTCCCCATTGTTTGACATCTGTATTGTGTCTAAGTGGTGCTATATCCAAACAATAAAACAAAGTCATATAAAAGTTAGTCTTATGATACAGATGTCTAATAGGCTTATAAGTCATCCTTATCAACTTTCAGTAGTGTTGACCAGTCATGTAATGAAAATGGATAGTACCTGAATGAGAAAACAATTATCTGGCAATCTGAAGGAGGGTAGTCATACCCAAAGGATGAACAAAATACTCCAAGCAAAACTAACAGCGGCATAATGAGCGAAGGAGTGACAGGCACAGACATAAGTAAGCAGATCGTGTTGACTTGAAGGGAGCAGAGTTAGAGCTGCTTCTTGCTTCATTTAAACAGGAGAGTGTGCTCAGCATGAGGCTAAGAGGCAGCCAGCTGACTGTGACACTGTGTAGGTAACAGCTGACGCCAACACTCAAAGGACAGACCATCTAGGCAGCATATTTATGTATTTATGCAATTTTGGAGGAAGGGATTGCCTGACATGAATCAGCCTTTTCAGGCCCACTCATTTGACCAGAAAACATCAAGGTTAATAGCTAAATCACACTGTACAAAAAAAAAAATATTGCCCTGCGTATGATTTAATGGAGTAGCTGAGATAATTTTAACAGAAATGCTGTCACTTTGCCAGCCACATGTGTATATGTAAACAATATACTGATTATCACTGGTACTAAAAAGGGGTATTGAAAATTAAATGTTGGAAGGCAAAATGGGAATAACACTGCACATTCACATGCAGTTCCATTCTGGAAATTGTGTCCTATTGAAACTACTTCTTAGTTCAGGTGAGAAAGCAGGAGGTAGTCACTAAGCTGGATACAATGATGACTCCATAGGCACCTACATAGTTTTAAAGAAAGATGTGGTTAATAGGAAAACAATGTTCTCTCACATTAAGTCAGGTTTTGCCTAAGAAAGCATATTGAATTTATAGATAAAGTACACTGAACTTTCAAGAGGATGTGTTTCTTTGTCAAGACTGTTTTAAATCCTTGCCATGAATAAATGGATATGTCATGTATGAATGTACTGCAGAATAAAACAGAGGTCGTAAACTGTGAAGACATTATCAGATGTATTTACAATCTCATAAAACAAGCTGACACTGTAACATCTTAAGTGGGCCACTTTGTTGCATCTGTATATGTCTTCCCTGCAAAAGCTCACTTCCTGATTTGAACAAATCACTCATGGAAAGTTAAAAACACAGGCCACTGGAGGATACAAGTGTCATTCTATTTATGATCCCCTTTGAACTGGTGACATTCTGTCTGTCAACTGATAAATTCTGTCTATCTGCTCAGAGCAATCTGTTGTATGGCTCAGAACTTTTCGCAGAGATGTATTTAGATCCTAGCAGATAAATAATGGTTCAGAGGCAACAGGCAGGAGAAAACAGAGTAAGATGTGCTGCTGCTGAAAATACAAAAGTAAAAAGGCACTGATGTCTCCTTTGTCCAAAATTCTTCTGTTTGTATGTTTGTTTGTTCATTTGTTGTATGAATGACCATTTTCTTTACAAGCATTAGTTGCTTCACTGTCTGTGATTTTACAGGAGGGAGATGTGAGTGGCCATTGTGTTGATGGTAATATGCAATGTGACTTGATCTAATTTACAGTTATGATGGTAAGGAATACACCGCAGATGATGGGTTATAATGACTTAATAGATGAAAAGTCAGGAAAGAGAGAAATTCACTATCAAAAAAGTGAATATTAACTAGGGAAAGTAGAAACAGGGGAACAGTTACTTTGAAACATGATAGGTCATAGCCTGACTTAAATGATCATATTTCATCTACTAGTTAGTGACAGGGAACCTGTGATGTGTGTGTGTGTGTGTGCATGACACAACACAGTTATTACCTAGGCATCACATAGATAAAATGGTTTTCTAGAAAATGATGGAAAAAGTAGAAAATAATGACTGATTACTATTAGACCCTCTGCTTCCTTCTCTGAGAAGATATAATTGAGTTTCTTCTCATGACAGCTTTGTCAAACACCCTCTATGCAAAATGTTTCTTTTTCATATTGCAAGTGTAGTGTACATAAACACCTCAGTGAAATTATTTCACAAAGTAATTTAATCACAAGGTGATCTATGTATCCAGTATTTATTTTTCTACCAGATCTCATGTGTCTGTTTCATCTATATAATAAGATTTACCATGCAGAATAGTTTTTATAAAATAATAAAGAAATTTCTCACAATACTTTGTCTATGCTTGGGTGTTTGTGTCTATATGGATTTGCATGTATATGCAGGTCCATGTGCATTTGTGTGTTGTATGTGTGTGTGTATGTGTGTGTGTGTGTGTGTGTGTGTGTGTGTGTGTGTGTGTGTGTGTGAGAGAGAGAGAGAGAGAGAGAGAGAGAGAGAGAGAGAGAGAGAGAGAGAGAGAGAGAAGAGGCCACAAGACATCCTTGACCTTGGGTTCCTTAGGCATCACAATTCTTATTTATGGGACAAAATTCCTGAAGTGGCCAATGTTTGTTAACTTGGCATCTCTGGAAAGAGAAACCCTTAATTAAAGATTTGCCACCATCAGATTGTTCTTTATATAGCCTGTCTTGTGGAGTATTTTCTTGAATGCTAACTGATGTAAAAGGGCCCAAACTTTATGAGTAGCATTATCCCTTGGCAAGTGGCCCTGGGTTATACAAGACTGGTAGCTGAATGTGAGCTGGAGAACAAGCCAGTGAACAGCAGTTCTCCATTCTATTTCAGTTCCTACCCTCACTTTTTTAATAGATGGATTTCAACCTGTAAAATGAAATAAACCTATTCTTTCCCAGGTTATTTTTGTTCATAGTATTTATTACATTATCAGAAAGCAAAATAGAACAGTCTGTCATTCTTTTGGAACATGCCTAGTAGGCTTGGTTAAAATTTCTCCTTCTATGTTAACATGTCAATTAATATTGTCATAGTTCTGGTCTTCATTATGCAGCTGTCTAGGAAAGACTTTTCACAGATAGCTCTGGGTATTCTGGCTTTTATAATGTAACCCTTCTTCCATAATGTTCCCTAGGCCTTAGATACAGGATCTGTTAGTAGGTATGTCTATTAGCACTGGGTTCCCCTTGATCTGTTATCTCTGTATTATGTCCAGTTGTAGTTTTGTTTCCCATTTGCTATGAAGAAAGGTTTCCTTGATGAATAGTGATTGCTACAGTTATCTGTGTTTACAATAAGACTAGAAAATAGAGTAAAGGAATTATGCTTGTCTAGCAAAGTGTTGGTGATGGCTTCTTTTCTAAGGCCCATGGCCTCATTACCCTTGAAGCTTGCTAGATGTCCAGTACTAGTTGTGGTTTCCTTCCTATTGAGTTGGCCTTTAATCCAATTAGACAGTTTGGGTGTCACAGATATGAGAGTGCTGCTATGAATTACATTTTTATGCATATCTTGCCTTGCTGGTCATTGTTGTGTTTCATGAGTATAGCAGTAAAGGACTGTTTAATTGCTTCCCTCCCTTGGCAGCTTACATATTATTTTCCATACCATGGAAGCTAGACTGAAGAAAAGAGGCTTCCAGGTGAGATGGAGGCAACAACAAATGCACGAATAGCTAAGAAATACCTCAAATGAGGTTTGTGGTGATTTGAAAAAGAATGGCTCCCATAGACTCATATGTTTGAATAATTGATCCCAGCTGTTCAGGAAGAATTAAGAGGTGTTAACTTTGTTGAAGGAGGTGTGTAGGTGTGCAGAAGGGAGCAGGCTTTGAGAATCCAGAAGACTAATGACTCAGGCCATTCCCAATTTGCTCCCTCTTTGCTCCTACTTGTTATCAAGGTGTGAAGTTTTAGCTGTTCTTGCATCCATACTCGTGCTCCACCACCATGGACTCTAATCTCTTAAACTGTAAGTTCAGTTACTACTCTCTTTTATAAGTTGCTTTGGTTGAGGGCTTTTGTTAGAGCAACAAAAGTATCTAAGACAGTGTGCATCATCCCTAACAGTCAGGAAAATACAAATTAAAATAACTTTGAGATTTCACTCATAACAGTCAAAATGGCTAAAATCAACAAAACCATGGACAAAATGCTGGCAAGGTTGTAGAGAAAGAAGAACTCTGTTTGTGGGAATGCAAATTGCTGTAGTGACTCTGATAATTGATATAACATAGCCTCAAAAGCCCTAAAATTAAATCTCCATGTGATCAGCTATACCACTCCTTGGCATATGATCCAAGGACTGGATATCTTACTCCACAAAATACCTGCTCAGCGATGGTCAGTGCTGATATCTTCATAATTGCTAGGAAATGGAAACAACTGGAATGTCTTTAAACTGATGAATAGGTAGTAAAATGTGGTACATACACGTGATGCAATACTTTTCTGCTGTAAAAAAAAGAACAGAAAAGACATTTGCAGACAAATGGCCGTATGTTTCCACAGATTTTATTGGAAAATCCAGATCTATAAAGAAAAATAGTTATGTTTATAAATCAGAAAAAACTATACCATTTTTGATAAAATCATTTTTGAAAGACCATGGCAGCAGAAACAGGAGAAACGCAGTCCAGAGGATTGTTTAATTCTTGACAATACTGGCAGTGCCATGGCAAGCTCACACCAGTTTCTTGTATTTTCTTTAACAGTGACTCTCCCACATTTGAGCATTTAAGCAAGCTCACTCACTATTCGTGATACTTTACAGCTACATGTTGTAAAGTCAGAACCTTTAGACTAATAACATCATGGGTGGTAACAAAGGACATACCAATTAATGCCTTTGAAGGGTTTTTGCTCTAAGGATAGGGGTTGAACCAAAGGCAAGAACCCTTCTAATCAAATTAATCTAAAACCCTGGAAGTTTCTGTGATTCCAGTAATTGTGTTCTTTTAAGTGATCTGGTAGTTCATACTGTCCCTCCAGGTTTTTTCTTCCCTACTTCCCACCCGTCTTACTCAGCACTGGGGGTTGGGCCAGGGAACTTGTGCATACTGTGTTGTCCTCAGTCCTCACCATTTCATCTTTATATTTTAATTGATAAGTATCAGATATTTTCACAATTGCTAGGAAATGGAAACTACCTGCCTTTCAACTGATGAATGGATAAGAAAAACATTATACATATACATGATGGAATACTATGCTTCTGTAAAGAAAATGATCAAATATCAGTAAGTTTAAGAAAATGACTTATTATCTTAAGTTAAAATAAAAATAGAGGATACTGGGTTTGAGAATTGGAAAATTATAGTCTTTTATTTGAGACTATACAGATTAATGGGTTGAAAGTTTTTGCTGTGCTATCTGTGTTCTGTTATGTGTTCAGGGAACATGACATGTAATGAAGCAGTCTTTATTATGTGAGCTCATAGCAGGACAAGCAAAGGCAGGAAAACAGATGCAGTTAATAAACAGTCAGCCAGACTTCACTGGTGCCATGAGGAGTAAAATAAGGAATATGAGAGTGATGAGTGCTTTGCAACTGTCTGGGCTGTTACCTCCTCTGAGCGCAAGCTATATCTTTTCTCTAGTAATCCAGTCTTTGGGTTACCTAATCTTTGTTAGTTCATCCACACCTCTTCTCCCTTGGGCACTCAGTTCCCCCAGAGTGACTAGAGTTTCTTGCCTTTCATTGCTGGCTTCCTTTTCTTGATACACATTTCCAGACTCAGCTCTCTCTCAAAGAACTGCTACGAAAGGAAAGGGCATTCATTGTTTCTATCTATTAATGTGGCTTTTTGTTGGTACAAAACATCAAAGTACTTAGTAAAAAGAAGTTTAAATGGAATGTTTAAAATGTATTTGAAAATTAAATATTTGAAGTTATGTCTCATATTGACTTACTGTTAAAAAAATTAATTAAAATCATCCTTAAAGAAAACATTTTTTTAAATTTTAAAGGTTTATTGTTATGGCTCTTAACTATAGGTGTGTGTGTGTGTGTGTGTGTGTGTGTATGTGTGTGTGTGTGTGTGCTCATGGAAGCCAGAGTCATCTGATCCTCTGGAGCTAGAGTTACAGGCATTTGCAAGCCACTCAACATGGGAGCTAGGAACTAAACTTAGTCTTCTAATCTTAATCCCTTAGCTATCTCTGCAGCTACCAATTAGAAAAATATGTAACATATGCTTCAGTTGACCCTCCTGGACCTATATATATGTATTAAAGAAAAAGACAGGAAGTGGCTTGATTACTTGATGGATTAAAATCTTGAAATTTTTAAAACTAAATTGGTACATTTGTTTTGAAATGTACCAATGTCTGAGAACATGAAAAGGCAACAGGGTATGGTCACTGCTGTAACCTTTTCCTTGTTCCTCCTCAGGATCTGACACAGGAAGCATGATCTTCATAGTTTCATGGCAGGTACTACAGCACAGTAGCCATTTTACTCAGTCTATCAATGTTTAGAAACTCAGACAATCAGAATCAACCCAGCAATGTGACATTTTTATTCTGGCTCTCCTTGGCATTTGCAATAGTTATTTTATGCCATTATGAACCACAAAATGTCAAGTCCATACACATCTAAATGCTGCAAACAGTGACTAAACATAAGCCCTGAAAGTAAAAATATGCTTGCGTGCTATCACAAAGTAATAATTTGCTATTTCATCACTAATAATAGGGTGACTTGTAGCCATTCACTTACAAATTTATATGAATCACAATATCAAAAAAGCTGACTTTTCCAAAAGCAAAGCAAAAGTTATAGAATAAGGAAGGCAAAAAAAAAACACCTTGAAATTAATACAATGTAAAAAATATTATCAGATGATCTTTAAAAAATTCTTTATGTATATAAGCACAGAAAGCAATACATTGTAGGAAAGCAGAGTATATTGGAATTGGACTTTTCTGGAGAAATAAAGACAATAGAATGTATATGGATATAAAGAAATAGAAGTGTTACATTGTTTAATCCATGTGATCCCAAAGGATCAGAAATTGTGCTGTCTCTTCTGTAACAAGCTACAGACCCAGGAAAGCTTATAATGTCCTTCTAACATAAACTCCTGTTACTTTTTATATAAATCTCAATCTCTCAGTTTTATCAATAAAAACTTGAGAGCCAGATGCTGGGGTGAAAACCCGCTAGGTCAGAGAGGCAGAGAAATCACCCAACTAGCTGGCCTTCCTCTTCTGCCAACATCCCAGAAAGAAAGAGCTCTCTCTCTCTCTCTCTCTCTCTCTCTCTCTCTCTCTCTCTCTCTCTCTCTCTCTCTCTCTCTCTCCCCCCAGCCTTCTCAAATAAAACTCTTCAAATGGAATGTCCCTCCCTTCTGCTTCTTGTGTGTCTCTCTGTCTTCTTGACTCCCTTAGCCTTCTATTTTTTTTTTTTAAGCCTGTCAACTAGTTGCTTGCTCTGTCTCTTAATCTATGGCTAAATTTATTTAATCCTGTTAACAAGATTCAAGCAGAAAGCTCTTAGATTAAAGGTATATGCTAGGGCTGAGCCACAACAAAAGTAGAAACAGGTTTTTCCAGTAAACAATGTAATCTTGAGGTTCACAGTGTAATCAAATACCATGCAGCATTTTTCTTTTTTGTCTAAATAAAAAGGAAAGGTTTGTAATCTAACACAGTAAAAACTATTTACAATAATGGAACTCCTTCTGCCAAGCCTTTCATAATGTCTATCTTGGTTGTATTTGGCAGTTAATTTAGGATTAAGTATTTTTGAGTCAAAGTTCTGTAAAATGTTCATGTCAATCCCATATGAACTCAGCAATTTAAATGTCCTGAGCAATTTGTACACTGAAGCTGATCTTTGGGTGGTGTTTGTCACTTTAGTGTCAATTCCGGCTAGGGCGAATACAGCAGTCACAATTTGGTGGTTATCTATCAAAAAGGAGCAGTCATTCAGGCAAGATGGTGACAAGAGTGTTTGTACTGCTCTGTACCTGGCTGGAAGTGGGCAATTGGGCTATACCACTTGACCAACAAATGCTTCTTCTAGCTACTTTTCTCTTGATGATCTGTCCTTTTTCTTCAGATGTTGCCCGATGGCCTCCAGATTCCTTAGTTGGAAGCTTTTATTATGTTGTAAAGATAAAAGCAAAACACTGCCCAAACTTTAACTCTTGTTTTTTTCCCACACCCCTTTGCTGAGTAATATTTTTCCTAGGGCAAAAAAAAATTAGTAAGGGAAAAAGTATAATCCTTCAATTAAATTTTTATTTTAAAAATTTGAAAATAAATACACTTTAATATGTGTGAATAAATATACCTATTTTCCCTTTCTCTTTATAAATTCAAGATTTAAGTGAATTTATTTTTAGATGACAAAGAATATTCACATTGAATTTCAGCCTGTAATTACAGAATCAGCCTTTATAGAACTTAAAATTTCTGCCCATTGAAATACTGAATGTGTATCCCTGGTATGGTACACATACTTTAATTTTTTAAATTCTACAAAATGAAGCACATTCATTTGCCAAATTTCATTTCTTCAGATAGCTTTTTGGTTACTTCCTGCAGCCAATGGAGTTTGGTTATACAAAGAGCAAGTAGGGCATTTCTTTATAATATCCATGGCTTGTTGCCAAGTGATAGAAAACTCTATCTTCAAACTTTTTCTGTTTGCATAATATTTTCATAATTCTTATGAAACTATGTTTCCAGCACATTTACTATTAACATCTGATCAATTTCATCATTACCTTGTGCTAGAGGGATTGGTAATCACATGTAGGATCTGATATGTTATGTGTAATGGGTGATTTCTTTTCCTGATTGTTTCTTGCAACTAAAAAAATAGTAATGTTAATTTTGAATCATCTGGAATGTATTCTGTGATTTCAATGTGTAAAACAACTCTTTCTGTATATGAAGGGTCAGTAATTAAGTGATTCAGGAAAATCTAATAATACCATAAGAATGATTTATAGCTCTAATTTTTAAAACTAAATCATAAAGGCTTTGAGAAACTTTACTTATTTTTTCCTGACTTTTTGATTTATTTGTATCAATATAGAATACAGGGTTCCAAAAATTGATATACCTTTTACTATATAAGGAAGAATCCAATTAGTTCATTTTAAAAACTGAAGTCTCTTGCTTTTAGGATATTTGTTGTGAATCTCTCTCCCAAATTTACTGTAAGTCCTTTCCCAGTGTTCATTTTCTGCCCATAATGAGGCAATTTTAGCATTAGTAAAAGGTACCACAATTTCTGCTGGGTCTTTTCCTTCTAATTGACAAAATCTCATTTTTTTCTTTCAGAATCAATTTAGAAGACTTTTCTACATAGTTCTTTAATTTTTATTCTGTTTATTGCTAAAATGTCCACTTTAATATATTATCTTGTCTCTGCATAAGAATTCCTGTGGAATAATGAATAGAAAGCAAATAAACTAAAACATAGCCAAGCTTTGGACCCATGCAATCCTCATGTGCATTCTGTAATTGCTTTTATGCCAGAGCCAATTCTCTCTCAGCCTCAGCTGATTCTTCATTTAGACTATTTAAGTCCTTATTACCTTGTAAGGCTTGAAATAAATTACTTAGCTCCTGAGTAGTGGACCTAGCTGTGGACCATAACCAGTTAATATTTCCCAGCAATTTTTAAAAATCATTAAGAGTTTGTAATTGATCACTCCTGATTTGTAAATTTTGTGGTCAAATTTTCTGTAGCCCTACCTTATATCCCAGACAATTGATAGAATCTGCTCTTTGTTTCTTTCAGAAGCAATTTTGTAATACTCAGCAAGACAACATTCTCTTTACATTATTAAACATTTTTTCTAAGGTTTATGTATCCAAATCAGCCAGTAAGTTTATCATCCATATAATAACAAATTTTTGACTGGGGAAATGTTTACAAATAATTTTTAACAACCTTTGTACAAAGCACTGACACAAGCTGGGCTGCATATCATTCCTTGTGGAACAATTTTCTACTGATATTTTAGTTAATCTTGTACCCTGCTCTATTGTTGAAGGTGTTTATCAGCTGTAGGAGTTCCCTGTTAGAATTTTGGGGGTCACTTTTGTATATATGATCATATCACCTGCAAATAGAGATAGTTTGACTTCTTCTTTTCCAATTTGTATCCCCTTAATTTCCTGGGTTTTTTTTTTATTGCTTTAGCTAAGACTTTGATAACTATATTGAACTTATCTAAGGGGAGAGAGAACCACCTGATTTTGTGGAATTACTTTGAGTTTTTCTCCATTTAGTTTGATGTTGGCTGTCGGCTTACTATATATTGCCTTTATTATTATATTTAGGTATTTTCCCTGTATTTTTCTAATCTCTCCAGGACTTTTATGATGAAGGAGTGTTGGATTTTGTCAAAGGCTTTTTCACTATTAAGGAAGTGATCATGTGGGGTTGTTTTTCTTTCATGTTGTTTATATGATAGATGACGTTGACAGTTTTTCATATGTTGAACCATTTCTGCATCTCTGTGATGAAGCCTACTTGATTTTGGTGGATGATTTCTTTTGATATGTTGTTGAAATCAATTTCCCAGTATTTTATTGAGTATTATTGCATCGATGTCCATGAGGGAGGTTGGTCTGTAATTCTTTTTCTTTGTTTTATCTTTGAGTGGCTTGGGTATCAGGGTGATTGTAGCCTTATCTATGCCACTAACACAAGGGCACCTGTTGGTTTTTTGCATGACATGTGAATGGAATCTCAACACTGGGAATACCATGCTAGAGTTTATTAGCAGGACAGCAGACAGAGATGTGGGGAGTGAAAGAGGAAGAAGGGGAAGGGTCTTGTGTGAGCACTTTCTTTAAGAGAGCAGGTGGGCCCATGTTTGCATAGCCATACCCTGGGGCGTAGCCACAACTCTGCTACATCTCAGGTGAATGCTGGCCTTGGGAATGCTTACAGCACCTACATATGTAAAAGAAGCATTACTAAAGCTTAAGCCTCATATCAAACTCTACATGTTAATTGTGGGACACTTTAAAACTCAACTCTCACCAATGAATAGGTATACCAGACAGAAACTAAACAGAGAAATAACAGATCTAACAGATGTTATGACCCAAATAGACCTCATAGATATATACAGAACTTCCCGCCATAACACAAAGGAATATACATATTTCTGAGCACTCCATGGAACTTTCTCTAAATTTGACCACTTACTCAGTAATAAAGCAAACATCAATAGATTCAAAAAATGGAAATAATTCTTTGTATCATATCAGACCACCATGGTCTTCAGTTAGAGTTTCTCAACCACAAAAAATCACAGAAAGCCTACAAATTCATGGAAATGGAATATCTCTCAAATTGAACCACCTCTGTGTCAAGGAAGAAGTTAAGAAAGAAATCAAAGACTTCCTTGAATTCAATGAAAATGAATCTACAACATACCCAAATTTATGAGAACAATGAAAACATGGAAACGAAAGAGGAAAATTCAGAGCTCTAGATGCCTTTATAAAAAACCTAGAGAAATCTCACATAAGAGACTTAACAGCACAGCTGAAATCTTTACAATAAATAGAAGCAAACTTACCTAGAAGGAGTAAATGGCAGGAAATAATCAAACTTTGTGCTGAAATCAATACAATTGAAACAAAGAACAATACAAAAGAAATCAATGAATCAAAGAGTTGGTTCTTTGAGAAAGTCAACAAGATAGATAGACCCTTATCCAAACTAAGCAAAATGTAGAGAGAGAGAGGGAGAGAGGGAGAGAGAGAGAGAATCCAAATTAACAAAATCAGAAACGAAAAGACAGACATTACAGGCACTCAGGAAATCCAGAGAATTATCAGGTCATACTTTGAAAATCTATACTCCACTGAATTGGAAAACCTAAAAGAAATGGACAGTTTTCTGGACAGTTACCACTTACCAAAATTAAATCAAGACCAGATAAATGATGTAAATAGACCTATAACCTCCAAGGAAATTGAAGGTGTTATTAAAAGTCTCCCAGGGGAAAAAGAAAAAAAAAAGCCCAGGGCCAGTTCAAAATTCTACCAGACATTCAAAGCAGAACTAATACCAGTTAATCATTTTAAAGGTAGGGAGGTTGTTAACTTAGAAAGATAAACAGCTGTTGTCTTCTGCTTATGTACAACCTGAACAGACTGTGGTTGTTTTTGAAAATACCTTTTGGTATTTTTTTCAGAGGCATTCTTTATTTTATGATTTCTTTCTGAGCGTGGAGGACTGTTAATCTGTGTTTTCCATTGCTGCAACAAATCATATTCCCCTAAACTCATGGCTCCACTAGCCAGATATGGCTTTAAGTTTCCTATTTGTCCTTCTGTCCCTGTACATGTGATCCATGTTGCACTTAAAAAAGCAATCTGGATGTCAGTAATTTGGTGAAATTATTGTTACTTCTGCTGCCGTGTCTAGTAAACCTTCGATTTCAATGCTATTTATTTATATTTTGAAATTTTGTCTGTGGTCATTTATAGCAGGTTACCAAAATACTTGTTTTTCTGGCCTCTTTTCAAGTTTTAATTTATCTACTCAAGTTCTGTCCTTGAGTTTATCAGAGCAGTGTTTTTTTAACAAGAAGCATTTAATATTTTAGTTGCTCTATAGATAACTTTCTCTGATGCTGACAGGAAATAATTGTATCAGATTTGATACCAGGCCTTGGAAGAGGTCCCTTAATGTGTTTCTCAATATCAAAGAGTTATTTTGCATGTCCCTCATTGATCTGCATTCATTAGTCCAACTCTGGCCTTTGGCATACCTTCTGTATGTTCCAGAAATCTTGGGCCTTCTGTTTCGATTAACTCTAGAAGAAAACAAAACTACAACAACAAAAATTGTTTTTAGAAATGCCTTGCCTACAATCCTTTTTCAGATGACCTTGCCTACCACAAATAAAACATCTGATATATCAACTAAAAGAAAAACTTGTAGAAATTAATTATTTTATTAAATAGCATCATAAACATCAGATCCAATATCAGCCCTATTACTTTTTAAAATTTATTCAAAAAGTTTTCTTCCATCTATACCACTGTTCCTCCTCCTGTCCCTTCTCCTAGTCTTCCCTCAGCCTTCCCCCACTCCATCCTTCCATCCCTTCCCCAAGGAGGGCAATAAATCTCAAGGTGAGACAGCTCAGTCTGGCATATCCAGTTGAGGTAGGTCCCAGTTCCTCATCCCAGTATCAAGGCTGGGTTAGGTGTTCCTCTATAGGGAATGAGCTCTGAGATGTTACTTATGCACCAGTGATATACTCTGATCCTACTGCAACAGGTTCCACAAACTGCCCATGCCATTGTCTACCTTCAGAGTGTTTAGTTCCTTTGGATCCGCAATGATTGTTTCAGTCATTGAGCTTCCAATAACATTAGTCAGTGGTCTCTGTGGGTCTCCTCCTCATGATACTGATTCCTTTGCTCATGTACTCTCCCCCCTCTCTCTTTCTCTTCAGCTGGACCTGGTGCTTAGTATGAATCTCTGCTTCAGCCTCCATTCATTGCTGACGATTAGGATGGTTATTCATTTGATATAGGGGAAGTCCTATTGAGGTATCCTTTACACTATTGCTTGGAATCCTAGCCAGGGACATTTTATGGGTTCTTGGTTCCTCAGCACCAAGTTTCTTTCTAAACCAACAGAGGCTACCTTTATCAATATATTCATTTCTTTGTTCTCCATCTTTGTTGCTCCTCTCACTCAACTATCTCCTCCTCTCATGATTTATTCTCACCTCCCCTTGCTCACTCCCTGTTATGATCTAATTTATTCATGAGATCATCTCTATTTCTCCTTCCCAGGGGGATCCCTGGATCTCTCTCTTAAGTTCTTCCTGTTACCTAGCTGTTTTGTAGCCTGGTTATTCTTTGTTTCATGTCTAAAATCTAGTTATGGGTGAGAATATACCATGTCTGTCTTTATGGATTTTTGTTACCTCACTCTGTATGATACTCTCCAAATCCATCTATTTGCCTGCAAATTTTTGTGATGCCTTTTTGTTTTTCCTGCTGAGTAGTACTCCATTGTATAAATGTACCACAATTGTTTATTCCATTCTTCAGTTGAGGGGCATCTAGGTTGTTTCTAGGTTCTGTCAGCCATAATTCGAATCCATTCATCCATTGGGGTTGATTTGGTCTTTAAAGGCTTTTATTATTCTTTTGCATTCTGAATTAGCAATTTTATTTTATTTTATTTGGTTTCTATTTATTTGTGTAATGTATTTATTTATTTTTTAAGGTTGAAACACAATTGACAAATTCTTAAACAAATTAAACAAAAAAGGAAGACCTACTTTAATAAAACTAGAAATTGAAAGGCAAACATTATAACAGCTATGAATGAAATTCCTGAAAATCATCCATACATAAGGACATACATTATAAATTTGTTTCAACATATTGAATATTCTGAAAAAAACTAGTGAATTTTTAGATAACAAAATTAAACCTAAATTCAATGAATGATTTTAACTAATGCATACTTTGTAACCTGCTTGAAATTTTAATAAAATACTCCATACTAAAAATAAAAAACAGCAATAACAGAAACAAACACAAGAAAATATGGAATTACTACAGAATTCTACTATAACTTAAACTAAATCAAGTACATATCATATAATTCCATAAGACTTAAAAAAATAAAGAAATCCTTTAAAAGTTACAAAGCCAGTGAAACCTTGATATGAATCATAGTATTTCTTTTTTCTTTTTTAAAATTTTTATATATATATATTTATTATTTGGTGTTTTTACTTCATGAACTCCATCAAACTTACATATCAGAATCATGCCCATATTATGATCTCCCCATTTACAAAACCGCCATTTCATGCTGCTCATTTACTTACTGGTGCATAATTAAACTCCTTGTGGCCAGACCCTTAAAGAAAACAAGTCTATTCTCACCCACACCTCTGCCAGAGGCCATCAATGCAGAAGTGAGGCATTGTATAATTTAAGTAAGTTCTAGCCTTGAGTTCTTGTGTACAATGACACCTTTCCTATTTATTTTTAATTTTAAAGTCCACTAATGAGTGAGCATATCTCCTGCTTCTCTTTCTGGGATTGTGATACCTCGCTCAGGAGGATACTCTCCATATCTACCCATTTGCCTGTAAATTTTAGGATATCATTTTTTCTTACTGCTCAGTAGTACTCCATTGTGTAGATGTACCACAGCTTGTTAATCCATTCCTCAGTTGAGGCAGAGCAAAAGAGCAAAATACATTTTCAATAAAGATACAGCCCCATTAAATCCCCTCTTCCACTCCTACCCATCATACCTCACTAACCTTTCAGATTCAAATAAAAACACATATGGTGTTCTTATCCAGCATACTGGCTCTAAAGATGTTACGTACATTATCCCTAACCCTGGTTCTGTTCAGTTGACTCTCCTCAAGGTTCTAGTGGAGTGCCAGGTCAAGCCTATTGACAATTTTTTTCTGACATCCAGCACACTATACACGCAGTTCATGTGCTGGCCTTTTCTGCAGTCAAAAACTCACTGAGCCCTCCCCATCGCCAGCATTATGCTGATCATACAAGATGTTCTGAACCAGAAGACTGAGCCTTGGTACCAGTCACAGATCACACTCTAAACTGCCAGAAATATTGGCCCAAGGAAATGAGGTTACAGATACCATCATATGTTACATGAGGTTTTTGACTCTGTCTGGGCCTGAGGATTAGACTTGCCCACAGACAAATTTTTTTTTCTCTAAAAATGACTTAGATGCTTGTATTAATTTTGTTTTGTTTGGCCTATGTCTCAGGCATATTGTTAGCTAAATTTTATGTTAATTTAACTTATTTTTATTAATCTATTTGGCCATGTGGCCTGGCTCATGGCTCACTCCGGGTTTTTTAAATTAATTAATTAATTTTTTAAGGATTAAACACAATTGACAAATTCTTAACCAAATTAAACAAAAGGGAATACCTACTTCAATAAAGCTAGAGATTGAAACACAAACATTATAACAAACATGAATAAAATTCCTAAAAATCATAAGGACATACATTATAAATTTGTTTCAGTAAATGGAAGATTCTGAAAAAAAAAACGGTAAGTTTTTAGACAGTAAAATTATACCTAAATTCAATGAATTATCTTAACAAATGCGTACTTTGTAACCTTGAAATACTTAAAATACTAATAAAATACTCCATACTAAAAATAAAAAACACCAATAACAAAAACAAACACAAGAAAATATGAACTTACTACTGAATTCTACTATAACTTAAAGAACTATGAAAATTACATATCATATTATTCCATAAAACTTAAAAAAATAAACCAATCCTTTAAAATTACAAAGCCAGTGATGTTAATCATAGTATTTCTTTTTCTGTTTTTTAAATTTTTTTCATATATATATTTATTATTTGGTGTTTTCACATCATGCACTCCATCAAACTCAGATATCAGACCACTCAGTATCATGCCCACTCTTATGATCTCCCCATTTACAAAACCACTCATTCATGCTGCTCATTTGCTTAGTGGAGCGTAATTAAACATATACCATAAAGACACACACTCACACTCCAAAAGCATTAGTTCAACTATGTTCATAGCAGAGTTATTCATAATAGCAAGAACCTGGAAACAACCTAGATGCCCCTCAACTGAGGAATGGATTATCAAGCTGTGGTCCATCTGCACAATGGTGTACTACTCAGCAGTAAGAAAAAATGATACTCTAAAATTTGCCAGCAAATGGATGGATATGGAGAATATTTTTCTGAGTGAAGTATCACAATCCCAGAAAGAGAAGCAGGGGATGTTCTCACACATTTGTGGACTTTAAAAAATATATATAAAGAGAGAGATATCATTGTACACAAGAACTCAAGACCAGAACATCGCTAAATGACACAATGCCTCACTTCTGTGTGGTGGCTTCTGGCAGAAGGGTGGGTAAGGAAAGACTTGTTTTCTTGAATTAACAATTTTAAAAGCCAAAGATTTGATCAACATTTGTCTGACTTCTGGATCCGATACTCTTCTATTTATAGGTGGAATCAATTTTGTTTTTTGTTGAAAAAACAAACAAACAAACAAACAAAAAAAAACAGTGATTCTTCTTCTTGGCCCTGTATAATATTAGTAAATGAGTTAGACCTCTTTTCTGATTCCTAAACTTTCTCCCAAGCATCTAAAGCTGCTGAATGACTAAGTGCCAAGGTGTGATCATCAAATTCATGCTGCCTTTGTAACTCAGCATATTGAGCTTCACTTACTTATCTTAAGAATGATTAACACTTCTAGCCCTATCTTTTTGTCTATGGACCTAGCTTCCTCTTTTATCATGTTTACCATTGTATCTGTGGACCAGATTTCAATATTGCTGTTGTCAAATCTTTCCTGTCTCAGTACATAGTCTGCTCTGAGTTGCCCATGAATTTAATATTTGTTTTCCATAGAGTAAATGTATACTATATGAAATAACTGATGCTTAAATCCCCTCAAATCTAATATTTTTATAGAATTTTACTTAATATCTTGATAACCTTGGTGGTAAACATCTTCTCCTGGTAGTTCTTAAATAGTAGCTGGATAAACTAAGGTTAGTTTTCTTTTTTTTTCTTTTTACTATTATTATTATTATGAACTAAGAAGTCACACTTTCTATCCTTGTATATCCTTATTCAAGGTCCTTTCCCCCTCCTACCACATTAAGTCTTTCTTTCTTCTCCACAACTCCCCATCCCCTCCCTGGGCAGGCAGCAGGCAATCCCATGGTCCCACTAACCTAATATTGCTTAGTTCAGTCTCCACTCCTGGCAGATCCAGTTTTCATCCCCCTCCCTCAAGAGTGAGTCAGGTGTCCCTCTAGGGGGAGTGGGATCCAAGGAATCAGTCCAGGGCTTTTCTGATCCCAAGTTGTTCAGTGGTTGTGGTTTGCAGCTTGGGCATGCTTTGCCTTTTTCTTGTTTGTTTGTTTGTTTGTTTGTTTAGAGTCCACTAATGAGTGAGACAATCTCCTGCTTATCTTTGTGAGTTTGTGAAACCTCACTCAGGAGGATATTATCCAAGTCGATCCATTTGCCTGCAAATTTTAGGATATCATTTTTTCTAACTGCTGAGTAGTATTCCATTGTGTAGATGTACCACAGTTTGTTAATCCATTACTCATTTGAGGGACATCTAGGTTGTTTCCAGGTTCTTGCTATTACAAATAATGCTGCTATGAACATAGTTGAGCTAATGACTTTGGAGTGTGACTGTGCATCTTTAGGGTATACACCCAGAAGTGGTATTGCTGGGTCCTTGGGGAGATTGATTCTCAATTTTCTGAGAAACTGCCATACTGCATTCCAAAGTGGCTGAACAAGCTTACACTCCCACCAACAATGGAGGAGTGTTCCCCTTGCTCTGCATCCTCTCCAGCATAGGCTGTCCTCTGTGTCTTTTATCTTAGCCTATCTAACAGGTGTCAGGTGGCATCTCAAAGTTGTTTTGATTTGCATTTCGCTGATGGCTAAAGATGATGAGCACTTTTTCAGGTGCCTTTCAGCCATTTGTAGTTCCTCTGCTGAGAATTCCCTTTTTAGATCTGAACCACATTTTTTAATTGGGTTATTCAAGGTTTTGGGCTCTAGATTCTTGAGTTCTTTATATCTTAGAGATCAGTCCTCTATCACTTGTAGGATTGGTGAAAATCTTTTCTCATTCTGTAGGCTGTCCTTTTTTCCTATTGACAGTGTCCTTGGATTTACAGATGCTTCTTAGCTATAGGAGATCTGACTTATTGATTGCTGGTCTTAGTGTCTGTGCCACTGGTGTTATATTAAGGAAGTGGTCACCTGTGTCAATTTGTAGAAGCATATTTCCCACTTTCTTTTCTATCAAGTTTAAAGTGGCTGGGTTTATGTTGAGGTCTTTGATCCACTTGGATTTGAGTTTTGTGCAGGGTGACAGGCTCAGATCTATTTGTATTTTTCTACACACTACCATCTAGCTATGTCAACACCATTTGTTAAATATACTCTTTTTTCCATTGAATATTTTGAGCCTCTTTGTCAAAGATCAGGTGTTCATAGGTTTTTGGGTTAAAATCTGGATCATCATTTCTATTCCATTGATCCACAAGTCTGTTTTTATGCCAGTACCAGGCTGTTTTTATTACTGTAGCTCTATAGTATAACTTGAAGTCAGGGATGGTGATACCTCCTGAGGTTCTTTTGTTGAGTAAAAATGTTTTGGCAATCCTGGCTTTCCTGTTATTCCAAGTGAAATTGAGTATTGTTCTTCAAGGTCCAAAAAATATTGTGTTGGGATTTTGATGGGCAGTGCATTGAATCTGCAGATTGCCTTTGGTAGAATTGCCATTTTTACTATGTTGATCCTACCTATCCAGGAACATGGGAGATCTTTCTATTTTCTGATATCCTCTTCAATTTCTTTCTTCAGTGATTTAAAATTTTTGTCAAATAGATCTGTTACTTCTTGGGTTATAGTTACTCCAAGGTATTTAATAGTATTTGCAGCTATTGTGAAGGGTAATGTTTCCCTTATTTCTTTGTCAGCTCTTCTATCTTTAGTGTATAGAAGGGCTACTGATTTCTTTGAGTTCATCTGGTATCCTGCTGTATTGCTGAAGGTGTTTATCAGACGTAGCAGTTCCTTGGAAGAATTTTGTGGGTCACTTATGTATACAATCATATTATCTGCCAATAGAGATAGCTTCACTTCTTCTTTTCCAATTTGTATCCCCTTAATCTCTTTTCATTCCCTTATTGCTTTAGCTAAAACTTCAAGAACTATATTGCATAGATAAGGCGAGAGAGGACATCCTTGTCTAGTTCCTGCTTTTATTGGGATTGCTTTGAGTTTTTCTCCATTAAGTTTGATACTGGCTGTCGGCTTCTTGTAAATCACCTTTATTATATTTAGATATTCTTCCTATAATCCTGATCTCTCCAGGGCTTTAATCATAAAAGAATGTTAGTTTTTGTCAAAGGGTTTTTCAGCATCTAAGGATATGATCATGTGGTTTTGTTCCTTTAGTTTGTTTTATGATGGATAACGTTTACAATTTTTCGTATGTTAAACCAGCCCTGCATTTCTGGGATGAAGCCTACTTGGTCTTGGTGGATGATATTTTTTATACCTTGTTGTATACGGTTTGCCAAAATTTTGTTGAGAATTTTCGCAACAATATTCAGGAGGGAAATTGGTCTGTATTTCTCCTTCTTTGTGGTGTCTTTGAGTGGCTTGGGTATTACGGAAATTGTGGCCTCATAAAAGGAATTTGGCAATATTCTTTCAGTTTCTACTGTGTGAAATAGTTTGAGGAGTAACCGTAGTAATTCTTCTTTGAATGTCTGGTAGAAGTCTGCACTGAAACCATCTGGACCAGGGCTTTTATATTTGGGGAGGCTTTTAAAGAGAGCTTCAATTTCTTTAAGGGTTATAGGCCTGTCTAGGTAACTAATATGATCTTCATTTAATTTTGGTAGATGGTACTTGTCCAGAAAGCTGTCCATTTCTTCTATGTTTTCCATTTTTGTGGAATACAGATTTTCAAAGTATGATCTGGTAATTCTCTGTATTTCCTGGAGGTCTGTTGTTATGTCCTCCTTTTCATTTCTGATTTTGTTGATTTAGACACACTCTCTCTGTTTTTTGATTAGTTTGGATAAGGGCTTATCTATCTTGTTGACTTTCTCAAAGAACCAGCTCTTTGATTCATTGATTCTTTGTATTGTTGTTTTTGTTTTAATTGTATTGATTTTAGCTCTAAGTTTGATTATTTCCTGCCATCTACTCATTCTAGGTGAGTTCACTTTTAATTCTTCCAAGGCTTTCAGCTGAGCTGTTAGGTCTCTAGTGTGGGATTTCTCTAGGTTTTTCATGTAGGCATCTAGCGCTATGAATTTTCCTCTTAAGACTGCTTTCATGTGTCACACAAGTTTAGATACATTGTGGATTCATTTTCATTAAATTCTAGGAAGACTTGGATTTCTTTCTTAATTTCTTCCTTGACCCAGAGATGGTTCAGCTGACTGATGTTTAGTTTCCCTGAGTTGGTAGGCTTTCTTTGATTTTTGATGTTGTTGAACTGTAACTTTAGGCCCTGATGGTCTGATATGTTATAAGGGATTATTTCCATTTTTTTTGTATCTGCTGATATTTGCTTATGACCAATTATGTGGTCAATTTTTGAGAAAGTTCCATGAGTAACTGAGAAATATGTATATTCCTTTGCATTTGTGTGGAGGCTTCTGTAGGTATCCATTAAAACCATTTGCATCATAACCTCTTTTAGACTCCTTATTTCTCTGTTGAGTTTCTGTCTGGTTGATCTATCCAGGGTTCAAAGTGGGGTATTGTAGTCTCTCACTATTAGGGTATAAAAATTGATGTGGAATTCAAACTTTAGCAGTGTTTCTTTTACATAGGTAGGTGCCCTTATATTAGGGTCATAAATATTCTGGATTGAAATCTCCTCTTGACCAGTTTTTCCTGTGATGAATAATTAATGACCATCTTAGTCTCTTTTAATTGATTTTAGCTTAAAGTCTACTTTGTTAGATATTAGGATTTCAACCCTGTTTGTTTCTTTGGATCATTTGACTGGAAAATCTTTTCCCAACCCTTTACTCTAAACCTGTGTCTGTCTCAATAACCTTGGACTTCAATGCTTCAGTTTCATTTTGCAGTGATCTAGGTTCTTGTCTAAATTCCTCTATGTCTGAATATTTAAGTCTTTCTAAGGCATATGACCTATCCATTCACTTTTATACTTGGCATAAAATACTATGTTTATTAAGAATAAAATATGAATTATCAGACTGATAGTAATTTAATCAATATTATGTCAATGTTAGTTAAGTCATTCATTTTTTCATTCTCTGCTTCTCTTTTCAAGCCTGAAATAGCATTATTCAGTGTTCTAATTTATTCTTATTATGGAAAAATTTTTCCTTTTTATATTACTTAACTCTCTTTTGAGGACTTCCTAGACATCTTACCAGATCTGATGGCTCACATCTTGTCTACAGCTATTGTTATTTGTTTGTCCATGTTAGCATGACATACATTGAAGTACCAAATTTTGTTATTATCTAAATCTTAATTTCTCAATTTTACTAATAAGGACTCAACAGCCAGATGCTGTGTGAAACCTGCTAGTTGAGATAGGCAAATAATGTATCTGGTGACCTTCTTCCTCCACCGACATCCCATGAAGAGCTTTCTCCTATGCCATCTCAACCAGAACTATTCAAACTGAATGTCCCTCTCTTTTACATCCTGTGTGTCTCTCTATACTTCTTCCTGATTCCTTCTTACTCAGTATGTGTTTTTTTTTTCTTTATCAGCTATTTGCTTCCTCTCTCTCTTAATCAATGGTTGTTTTGTTTAATCCTGTTTACAGTATTCAAGCAGAAACTCTTAGATTAATAGTGTGTGCTTGGATTGTGCTACATGGTTACAAACTTTTCTTTTCAGTAAACCTCAGGATTCACACTGTGATTAAACATCCTGCAACCAAATGTGTTGGTATGTTACATACTTAATAAAACCTGAAATATCAGAGAGAGGAAACACCACAGTCAAATCTTACTCAGCTATCTTCCAAATTCCTCAGACTCACTCCTGGTTGCTTTTACCTTGCTGCTGTCTTAAGCCACCTTAAATACGCTTCTGGCCAGTTTTGGATTAAAGGCAAGAGCTACTCTATTTGGTAGTCAGCCTTGAATTCACAGAAACACAGAAAGTTTTTTGTCTCTGGAGTTATGGGATTAAGGGCATAGGTCACTACTCCCAGGCTTTCCCTGTGCTGGGATTAAAGGTGTATGCCATTGAAGCCCAGCTGTTTGGCATTGTTCTCAAAGCTCAAAAACTTGCTGAGCTATGTCTATTTAGTTTTTGAGTGTGGGTTGATCTCTTGATATTCCATGCTTTATTAAGTATGTAACATATCACCACAACCAAACACAGCACCAAGAAACTGGAAATCATTGCTAGAAGTCCTGGTTCGAGATCAAAGTTGCAAAAGTCAGAATTTTGATGTGTGATGAACATCCTGGGGCAGAACACAACCTCATGTTACCTCTTTTTTATTCTGTTCTGGCTAATCATTATTGGGTGTATTCCAACCATTTTTTTAAAGCATCTTGCTTACTTTGGCTACTGATTTGAATGCTAATTTCTTATAGAAACGGTTTATGAAGTAATGTTTATCAGCTATTTGTGTAGCAAGCTTTCTCATGACACTTTCTTGGTCCAACAAACTACAAATAATGACATGGAGACTTATTAATTATGAAAGATTGGCCTTTAGCTTAGGCTTGTTATCAACTGGTTCTTATAACTCAATTTAACCTGTTGCTAATATCTATGTTATGCCAAGTAGCTTTTAACCTTTCTTCAGTTCAGCATGTCTGACTTGCTCTGAATCTTCTTGTGTCTCCTGCTTTGCCTTTCTTCTTCCTCTTTATCTTCCTCTTTCTCCTTGGAAACCCTACCTATCCTCTCCTGGCTAATTATTGACCATTCAGTTCTTCATTAACCACAGCAATAGATATTCATACAATGTACATAACCCACAACATATTTGATCATCCCGAGTCAAGCTGCCACATTAAAGAATCAAGTTTATTGATACTGGTCTATGCATTTTAGCTCCACTATTAGAAATTAAAAGTTATAATTTTATACATCTGATGATGCTGCTAGCAAATACACTCACTGTGATAGATCTCAGTGTGTCAATGGGAAGTCCGTGCACCAAAGATTGAAAAGGAAGTGAGCCATTACATCTTGTGATTCTATACACCTTTTTATTTCAGTCAGTTTCTTCATCATTTTATATTAATTTTTAAATATTTCTAATTGTCACGTTTGTTTATTACACATTGAAGAGAGTGGCTTAACACGAAGTAATTCCTGGATAATGCTTCTTCACCTATAAGCACTGAAGGATTTCTCATGATGAAAACTTATTTAATCTCTAGGAAGTTTTGTTCTGTCCACACAGTATAATTTCATCAATTGTTTAGGATGTGATTTCCTAAGTTGACACTGACTTAATGATAGTGGCTTCAAGTACAAAGTCTTAAACCTGCTGTTTTGGATAAAGTTCTGTCCCCACTACTCACTATACCAATTGTTATTCTCCTTTGAGTAAATTAAGGATATTATAAGCATATCTAATTTATGTAACTGAAGTAAGAGTACTAAATTAGTAAATATAAATCATTGCTTCTAGGAGAAATGGGAGTTAGCTTCCTATCAGCTGATTTATCAACCATTTATTGCATATGTTATGTTTTGTACATTTGTATTTAAATGCACATTATTTAATAATATTACTAAATCATTGACATAAATCCCACACAGCAGCATTATAACTCAGGTGAATAAAATTTACCTAACACATATGACATCACAGCCTTTGCAGACTTGGAAAAGACTAGATAGTATCTTATCACCAATCTATGATCATTTTACATGCAGAGAAAGATTTGCCTAATTTGACCACAGACTGAAACAAATGTTTCACTACTGTGTTCATGTCCGTGTCTTCAAATAACCACAGAAGTACCACAGGTATTGATTTCGGGGTTAACTCTGTCAAAGATAGGTGTAGCCAGACACTTGTTAATATAACAATCAGGAGTATACTGTAGTTAGAAGGAAATGGTTCTGAAGGAACTTAGCTCTACTGTGTTTTATACAGACATTTCTAAAAGAATATTAGGGAAAGATAATAGGCAGAACTCTGTAGAAACAGGACAGTGGAGACTCCAAAGCGTCAGATGGAGTATAGAGTTTATTCCTTCAGATAAGACAGAAGGTCTCTGTCTTTTCTGTTGATTACTTCTTTAAAAGACACTTAAAAGGATACAATATATATGTATATATGCATATACACACACATCATTCTGGTGCCATGTGTTATTTGAATATGTGTATATATTTTATAATGTTTAAAGTATGTAAGTATATCTATTTCCTCAAATATGTATCATTACATTTGTTTTTGTAAAGATATTGAAAATCCATTCTTCAACTTTTTTTTTAGTGAGAAACCAATTATCTGGATCCAATGTCACCTATCTGTTATATGTATATTTCCAATGTAAGTTCTTTTAGTAAACTCTTAGGAAGGGTGGTTATGTTCTTATCAAGTTTTGACTTGAATAAAGAGTAAACTCTTCAGCAGCTCTGAACTTTGTCTAGAAGCCTTTCAGAAAGATCGTCTAGGAAAATCTTGAACTCCTACAAAAAAGGTTAATATTTAAGAGTCATTTTGTGAGGGCAAAAAAGGTGAATAGAACCATATCCCTGATAATAGTTTCATATGCCAAAGAGTAAATTAGTTTTGAAGATGGCTCTCATGACTTTGACTAGGGTTTGGCCAAATGAAAAATCTTTGCTACATAAATTTTAGCAAGTGGTGAAATTTGCAAATAAGAAGTGACAAATAACAAGAGCTGATTTAACTTGGCATTCCTGTAATTTTTTTGTAGAAGAATAAGCAAAGAGATGTCATCAAAAAACCAAAATGTAAAATAGAGAAACTTGCAATAAATTTGTTTACTTTGGCCTTTATATAATTTTGCTTTGAATTCTCATTTTTAAATTTTTCTGGGTTTTGTGCTTCCACTTTTTCTTTTATTGTTATCAGTGTGTGAAGCTCTGACATTATTAAGCCCACCTGACTCTTATCTTTATGCTCATATAGAAGTCTGAAGACACTCACATCTTATATAAAATGGCATAGTATTGACATAGGCAATGGTTAATATTGTCAATTTGACTGGATTAAAAAGCCTATGATAGTGTTTCTCAGCCTGGTCATGATACCCTTGGGGGTCCAGTGATTATTTTTACAGGGATCAACTAAGATCATCAGAAAACACAGATGTTAACAATATGATTCATAGTAGTAGCAAAATTATGAAGTAGCAAGAAAAATAATTTTATGGTTGGGGTCGCCAAAGCATGAGGAACTGTATTAAAAGTCACAGCCTTAGAGAGATTGAGAACCATAATTAAGGAGTTCAGCAGTTTCTTTAGGTGCATCTGTGAGATGTGTCTACAGATACTTAACTGAAGAAAACAAACAAGAGAGAAAACACTTCTGAATGTAGGCGGCATCATCCTATGAGCTGTTGACTCCTATCAAATAGGAGGTGAAAAGGGAAAAGCACACTAGCTCAGTCTTTACCTCCTCATTACCTCTCTGCTTCCTGACTGTCTTGTAGTGAACAGCACATGCTTCATCACCCATGATATGCAACATCTCTTCAGGCTCTAGGCAATACAATGAGCTTCTAGGATAAGGTAAAATCTTGAGCCAACTAAACTTTTCACTTTTTAATGTCATACTGTCAGGTACTTTGCCACAGTAAATATGCCTAATATAGCATGTAACCTATACATTTGCTTCCCTTTTGAAATAGTATGAATTGTCTCTGGATAACCTAAGATATATAGTACAATGTAAACAAATTACTATCCATTATATATACAATTTTTTAAAGCCCTTTGTACCCCTGATTCTTTAAGCCATGGATAAATAACCCTGTAATAAGGAGATCTCACTGAATTTGAGCTTGTCAGGAATCTGCCTTTAGGGTTAATAATGCAGGGTTATGGCCAAAGAAAAATGTTACATTTATATGCTTACTTTTCAGAGTTTGGGCCTAGAACTTGATTGAATGATGCTCTAATAGCATTTGATTCTCACTCCCACATCTACCTCATAAATATCAGAGAACTTGTCCATGGACTTATTGTAGACCCTGTAGTAGGTTTTATTTTGTTATCAACGATCTTGTTAAATAGTTGATTGAATTCTATATTTGCAAATATAGAATTCTCCCCCGTGATTACATATTTTACATAATTCTCCATCTAAAGCAAAGTGCTTTCTTTAAATAAATGGTCTTGATTTGAAAGTAAAAATGTGGAGATCACTAATTTATTTTACTAAAGTGTAGAATTCTGGAAGGTTTTAAAATAGCTTAGATATAAAGTTTTATAAATAAGCTAGAAGGTATGGTAAGTACTTCACCTGCCTTGGATGTTATGAATTACAACATGGGATTTTTAGTTACTTTTCTTATGGTCATGTTTAATTCCTAGATTTGTGTGTATATATATATATATATATATATATATATATATATATATATCTCACAAATAGTTTTTATTTAACATAAACCCATGATAAATTTTATTATTTATGTTAGTTAAATTATATAAAATAGTAAAAATTAAGATCATACTAAGTGACAATTTAACACATTAATTCCAAAACAGAATTTAAGGTTCACTTTACATGAAAAGCAGAAAAGGATTTGGTAGGAAGAATGAATTCATTCAAGGATGCTTTGAGGAAAATGGAGAAAATGTTTCTGTCTTAAATCTGTACCTTCAGAGGTGGGCTGTGTTAGAGATGTAGAGGGCATTTGTGGGATCCACTGATTTATAATGAAAGGGTGGGTTAGTGCAGTCTCAGTTTTTCTTTCTAGGGCTCTTCCTCACTTATTTTGATTTCAAAGTGAAAGTTGATAGGACTGGAACTCTCTGGGTCCAGCAGCTGCATATTTTTACAGATTAGAGCAAGACATTTTGTTTCTGCAAGTCACTGGATATGAGAAGAACAGCAGATATTTCAGGTGCTTTTCTTTAGAGCGGGATAAAGAGAAGGTCAGTGAAGTGTCTAGAGGAGAGGTAGTGGACTCCCCTTCTCTGTGAATATTGCAGATCAAAGCAGATCAAAAGTGAAGACAAACCATGATTCTTATAAGGAATTATTTGCATGACTTATTTCCTAGAATCTATAAATATTAGGTGATTATCATCAGCCTGTATTTTCAGCTATCTGTTGTAGCATTTCATATAGGAATGCCAATCCCTATGACTCACATTATACTTTCAAAAGAAGAATAAATTCAAAACAAGCCTGAGATTTTTAAAGGTACCATTTAAAATTAAACATTAATTATATTAAAATATATAAAATAAAGTCTCTCGAATAAGGCTTTTGTGTTTTAGAATGTTTTCCTCTTACATTTGACTTACATATAGAAAATGCATCATAAAGGAAGATTATTTAAACTGAAATAGTGGATAAATTTATTTATTTTTATAATAATTTAAAAGTTGAAAAATAATAACCATGCAGTTGCAAAGTAATAAAAATCAAATAATAAACATAAGGAAATGGGATAAAGATAAAGAGAAATGAATGCAAAAAACATAGGAGGTAGGCTAAGAAATAGCAGCTGTAGGCCACCAAGATGGCTCACTTGGTAAAGACACATGTTTCCAAGCTGGGAGATCTCACTTCCAGCCTGTGGACCTTAGAAGAAGGCAAGAACAACTGCACACACCTGATGTCCGTATGCAAACTGTGTCATCTCTGTACCCCACGCACAAAATAAAACTGTTTCTTGAAAACTAACTTCTCACAAAATGATAAGAAAGCATAGAGAGAAAAAGAAAACTGCATCAGGATCCAGTGCTGCTGCTGCTGCTTCTGTAGAAATGTAAGAATCATTTCCATTCTCCATATAAAGTCCTGCTTCATCACTTTAGACCATTTTCTTTTATTATTATTATTATTATTATTATTATTATTATTATTATTAACAAAGAAGTCACACTTTATAACCTTGTGTAGAGGTTGAATTCATGGTCCCTGCCCCCTCCCACCACATCAGGTCATTCTTTCTTCTCCACAAAAGCCCATCCCATCCCTGGGCAGGCTGCAGGCAGTCCCATGGTCCCACTGCCCCAATATTGCTTAGTTCAGTCTCCACTCCTGGCAGATCCAGTTTTCTCCCACCTCCCTGAAGAGTGAGTCAGGTGTCCTTCTAGGGGGAGTGGGATCCAAGGTGTCAGTCCAGGGTATTTCTGATCCCAAGCTGTTCAGTGGTTGTGGTTTACAGCTTGGGCATGCTTTGCTTTTTTCTTGTTTGTTTGTTTGCTTGTTTAGAGTCCACTAATGAGTTAGTACATCCCCTGCTTATCTTTCTGAGTTTGTGATACCTCACTCAGTAGGATATTCTCCAAATCCATCCATTTGCCTGCAAATTATAGGATATCATTTTTTCTTACTGCTGAGTAGTATTCCATTGTGTAGATGTACCACAGTTTGTTAATCCATTCTTCAGTTGAGGGACATCTAGGTTGTTTCCAGGTTCTTGCTATTACAAATAATGCTGCTATAAACATAGTTGAGCTAATGCTTTTGGAGTGTGACT
Source organism: Sigmodon hispidus (assembly GCA_004025045.1). Lineage (NCBI taxonomy): Eukaryota > Metazoa > Chordata > Mammalia > Rodentia > Cricetidae > Sigmodon > Sigmodon hispidus. The sequence goes on from PVIH01001509.1 coordinate 76,748, forward strand.
GTGCTTCTTTAGGGTATACACCCAGAAGTGGTATTGCTGGGTCCTTGGGGAAATTGATTCTCAGTTTTGTGAGAAACCGCCATATTGCTTTCCTAAGTGGCTGAACAAGCTTACACTCCCACCAACAATGGAGCAGAGTTCCCCTTGCTCTGCATCCTCTCCAGGATAGCTGCCCTCTGTGTCTTTTATCTTAGCCAATCTAACAGGTGTCAGATGGTATCTCAAAGTTGTTTTGATTTGCATTTCTCTGATGGCTAAAGATGATGAGCACTTTTTCAGGTGATTTTAGGCCATTTTCACATTGGGGAGGAATAATGAATGGATACTCCTTCTCTAACCTCACAAGTCTGCTCCCTCAGTTGACTGCCCAGGTTGCACCCTACTTCATCCAGTTACTTTTGCAGATTACCTCTCTCCTTGATCCATTCATTCTTTCCTTGAGCTGTATGAAAACCTTTTCTAAGAGTTTTCTCTATACCATTGTTTCCAAAAGAAATGTATATATTCACAAGTAATTGAATTGAGTTTTAATAATAAAAAAGTATGGATATGGGTCATAAATATATGAAATATTTTACTATAGGTGTGTTTAATATTTCAGGAAACAATTTACCAAATTGCATATTCTTCCCAAACATGCATTTATTAAATAGTACGGTAATAAGATATATTCAAATACTTCTACATTTGCCCAAAACAGTTCTAAAGTTTGCAAATAGATATTTGACATCATGGGAGATATGTCAAAATATATACATACATTTGTATGTACAGTGTAGGCCTGGTAACATATTATTGGTATATACATTTTTGTAAATATTTCTGTGTTAATTTAAAAACCAATTTAAAAATGCAATGTTTTATGCATGAGCACAAAGTATTTTCATCATATTCAATCTCCTCTCAGTCCTTGCTCCCACCCACTGCTTTGGTTTTGTTTGTAAATTACCCATAGAGTTCAATTAGTACTGTTAATATAAGAATGAGTATGGAGCCATCCACTGGAATCTGTATGATCTGTCTTAATGAAAACTGATTCTTCTTTGAAGCCCCAGTTGTCAGCAGCTCCTTTACTGGATGTGAGGGCTTATTAGCCCCTCATCTCTCTTTACTGGAGTTTTGCCTGGTTGATCTTAATTAGACCTTGTATAGGCAACCATAGTGGATATGAGTTACAAGTACTTTTTGTCACACTCAGAAGACACCTTTTTGTCCCAACCTTCAGCAACTTCTGGTTCCTGAAATCATTCCTATCCTCTTCCACAATGTTCTCTGATCCTTGGAAGAGGGAATATATGTATATGTGTGTATGTGTTTGTGTGTGTGCATGCGTGTGCATGTGCACCATTTATAGCCTCAGGTTTAACCTACTATTATATTGCTAAATGAACATATCATTAAAGTGCCTTCTCGTTTGTATCTTATGCTCATATGTTAGTGCAGTTTATAGTACTCACATCTGGACAAAGTTAATAGAATAGTTATCTGTGGACTGCTCAGCCATAAATATAGGAAGTTTTAATTTAAGTAAAGAGAAATTCTATACAAAGCATTTTGATCTTAGAGTATAATTATTATAGGTTCAATTCTCTCTATTAAGAAACTTCCCTATATTTTATGTGTATTTACTTTTTTCTATATTTCCAGTACTTATCAAAATTACAAAAGAGAATTTTGTATTTGCTTATATATTGATCATCTCAATTGCTTTTGTTCTCTTCATATACTAAAGTTTCTGCTTTGTGCCATTTTCATTAAATGTTAATAATTTCATTCAGCATGTCTTGTAGGAAAGATTTCCTAGCTAACAGTTTTTTTTTTTCAACTTTCATTGATCTGAAATTTTGTTTCATCCTCATAAATCAAGGTATATTTGGCTAGATCTCTAAATTTAGAGCTTTTGAAAACATAATTCTGCCTAATTTTTTTTTTTCAGGTGAGAAGTCAGCTGCCATTGGGAGATCTGTTCTCTTGCATATTTTGTTTCTTTTATCTCCGAAAACTTTGGGATTTATTGTTTTTTGATTTTGAGTATAATATGCTTTGGTACTTTGTTATTGGATCTTAAAAAATTGAATCAGAACCATGATATTTTTCTTTAAATTAGAAACAATTTTAGCCTTTATCTTTCAAAAATATTTTTCTACTGAGCAAAAAATGTTTCTTCTCTTGAAACTCAAGTACATGTGTGTTAGACATTCTCATATTTTCCTATTGATGGCTGAAACTCTGAATTTTTACTCTTTTCTGAAATATCTAAACAAATATTTTCTTTATACAGGGCATTTTTTATTTTAATACTTTATGAGTCCCCACTTGCATGAGTTGTATCTTAGGATATTATCACTACAACGTCTATAACTACATAATTCTTTACATATTTGAACATTTTTATAAAATATTTTTAGAAATCTTTGATTTCAACAATTAATTCAGGATCTGTTTCTTTCTCTTGGCTATGGTTCATATTTTTCTATATCTTCATATATATGACAATTTTTAAATACACTAGATGTTCCTCCTAAATGTGAACCTGTGTATAGTTTTCATATATACAGTAGAGTTTTGTTCTGCTTACTGGGCTTTAATGATTAGTCTTATTTGGGAGAAAAATCTTCTGTAGCTTTGATCTCAGTTGATGACCCCATTTACTTCTATGGTAGAGATTTTTTGTAATTTCAAGTACAAAGCTTGTGTATTCAGTAAAGTTATCTAAACTCTTATAGTATTCCTCCATCCTTGGTGTCATTGTTCTGCTGTGGATGGCAGAGCAAGGATCCCTTCTAGACCTTGTAAAATTATAGTCTAAGGAATCCGGTCTAGACCCTTGCCAACAACTCATGATGGACCCTTGCCTTCTAAGTACTACCAGTCTCAATTTAGCTTCTTTTACATAGAATTTCTACAACACAAATTCCAATAAAACTATAACCTAGAGAGTAGTCTCACTGCCCCGTGCTCATGAAATTAAATTCCATGAAGTTTTATTTCTATATTTATTTTTCCAACATAATACTTTTACTAATTATTTGGGAATTTCACTTAATGCATGGACATTAATGCAATCTCTTCCCAGTCCTCCCAGGTCCACCTCTAACCTTTCTACCTCCCCTGCTACCCTCCCCCTCAAAAAACGAAGAAGAAAGAAATCAAGTGCAATTTATGTCCATATGCTTACTGGAATATGGTCAAAATCCAGCCTCCTAAGGAAAACTCTGAGTGCTTCCTCACTTGCACCCTTGTCAGATTCCATCCGTTGTGGAGAGCTGGCCTTCAGCACCCATGTCACACATTAGAGACTTCTCTTTAATGCATTCTACATAGGCTGTTACTTTCGGGAGCAGAGTGAATGTGGAAGTTGTCATACGAACCTTTTATTTCTTTATTTCTATGTGTAACATTATGGCCATCACAATGTGGGTAACTGAGATTTTTATTCCTTTCTCTCTAGCATATGACTATGGCATACTCTTTTAATTCAGTAGTAGAAACAGTGCAGCCTAAATAATATATATCTTATTATATCTTTTGTGGGAAGAGGATTACTATATTTCTTCTGTGTCATGATCAGAAGTCTGAATCATAGGAAAGCATTTTTATTGTTTTATTAAATGATGTAAAGGAGACTAAGATAGACTGTGGGCAATCTGGAGTCATGATCATTTATGGCTAAGATAGAATCAATGACCTGAGAAGTTTAGCAACAAGTCCCATATACTATATTTTAAAGTACAAACATAGAAATGAACATTGGCAATCAAGTCAGTAATACACATGTTGAGAAGTTTGAGGTTCACAATAAATCTGAATAGACTTTGTAGATTTTTCTTCCTCCTGACAATAAATCTAAATGTTCTTCATGGGTCAGGTGTCACTAGCATGTAAGTGTTCTCATACTAAAATAAGTAAAAGGATAGAGAACTAAATTCAGTATCTATGCAAAATTATAAAAATTGAAGAATAAGTTGTTACAGCCAACTCCAATGGAGAAAATAGTGTATAAAAAATTCTGAAATATCAAACCAAGAACTCAGATGAAAGTACTGTGTACATTTAAAGAAATTAAATAAGTGTATGATTTTTAAATTTCTTTAATAAAATAAAACAGAAAATAACAAAAAAAAACATTTTCTTGTTTTTTAGATAACAGATGTAGTTAAAAAGGAAACTAAAGAATATTGAGAAATGACTGAAATAGAAATGAAAGCTCTTGATTGATGATTCTGTCTCCACAAAACACACAGAACAAACGTGACTGGGTTATGAAATAAAACAAACACTGGTCAACAAAATAAAAGTAGGGTAAGCAATACAAAATGGAACAAAAATTGTGGCTCCCAAAATACATAAAACAGAGAAACAAAATAGGTATGGGTGAAGACCTTACCTTAAACTAATAAAAAAAAATAGAATATTATCTGAAAAATTCTTATCAAAACATGCTACATTAAAGCTTTGCACCTCTCATTTTTGTAGTAAGTCAGGTGCTGTTTTACATAATAAGCACATCATGTATTGCACATAGCTGAGGAGGAACAAGGAGGAGTTTGTCTCAGACTTTACCAATGGAATGAAAGAGTAAAAGCAGGTGGGAAGAAGTAAGACTATGTTCTGGTCATGTTCACCATACCTTCTAGAAATGAAAATGATTCTAAAGTCAATTTTCACTTTAAATTATTTTTTCATTATTTGATATATTTTAAGATCATTATTATAAATTATTTGTTATTATTATAATTATATTAAGATTATATGTTAAGTATAATATAATTGTATCACCTTTTTTCCTTTTCTCTCTCCAAACCCTTCCATATACCCCTCTTCTTTCCTCTTTCAATATACCTCTTTCAAATTTATGGCCTCTTTTTTTGTTTAACTGTTGTTCTATGTATATACCAGTATACGTATACACATATACACATACACATATTTCTAAATATATACGTATACCTGATTACTCTGTGTAATTTTACTTGTGTGTATGTTTTCAGAGATGACCATTTGGTATTGACTAAATCGTTGTGCTCTTCTATACGGAAGCCTCCCTATTGCACTCTCAGCTTTCTGAGTTGTCTATGGTCCAGTGTGGGAGCACAGGGCCTCAGGACTTTTCCCTGTCCACTTAAGCATCCCTATTATCATCACCGTCTACCTTATGTTTGGAAAGTAATGAGTTATTTTTAAAAGGTGTTATCTCTGAGTCCACCGATATGGCTCAGAGAGTAAAGGTACTTCCCACACAATTCCAATGGCCTGAGTTCTATTCCCAGAACACATGTAAAGGTAGAAAGAAAGAACTGACTCTATAGATTTTGTCATTGCCACACATGGATCATGACATACACACACACACACACACATACACACACACACACACATACATACACACACAACTAATAAATAAGCTTTTTAAAAATTTCTAATAAATAAAAAAACTGGCATGTCTTATATTTAAAATGTGTTTACTTGACTTTGAATAATTCTTTTAATGTATTTGTTTCATCTTATGACTAAACTGTAATTTATATTTGCTCTTTTCTGTTGTAGGCATACCATTGTCACTTTTATAATCGGTCTCTTCTATTTTTCTTCTTCTACCTGCCTCTCTGTCTCCCCTAGAACTTTAACTAGGACAACTGTGCTAATATTTAAAGTTGTTTATTTCAAGAAATGGGATTATAATATAAACTTTCAAAGAAAATTCTGTTTTCATCCATTTCATATCATTAGAAAATAGTGGTTAAATTTCTGTAAAAATACTTTATTTAACAATGAAAACATAAGGCCAGGCAATAGTGGTGCATACCTTAACCCCTGCACTCAGTATGTAGAGGCAGGTAGATCTGTGTGAGTTCGAAGCCAGCCTAGTCTACAAAGTAAGTTCCAGAATAACCAGTGTGGTTACTCAGAGAAATTATGTCTCAAAAGAAAAAAGAGAGAGAGAGAACAAGAGAGAAACAGACAGAGACAGAGAACTGTGTGAATTTTAAAAATGTAAGAAATTTAATACTGTAAGATTAAAAGATTAAAAGCATACCTTTAAATATTCAGATACCTTGGTATATCTCACAAGGGATGCAGTCCATCTTTTTTTTCAGAGCAAGTATTACTATTAGGTATTTTAGGCTCATGGGTAATGTGACCTCTGAGGTAAATATAAAAACCTACTACCTGGAGTAGAAAGCAAGAAAATGATTTACATGTGGGTTATCCTGTTTCTAAGATGTTATTTATAAAAGTAAAAAGTTAATTTATAAGCTGTGGCTATTGAGACCATTGCAATAAGTTTAATCATCAAAATTTTTTCTCCAAGAGGCTAAAGATGTAACTCCCTGGCACGATAGTTGGCACACATTCAGGAGGCTCTAGGCTTGACTTCCAGAACCACAAAACAAACAGAAAAATAACCAAAAATATTCTTAGCCAGTGTTATAGTAGTAGGTTTCTGGACCGGACTTTTGGGCACAGCCCTGAGGTTCTGACCCACAGACTTGTAGTCCCACAGAGACACACAGATGCTTACATTAATTTTATGCTGATCGAACTAGAGCGCAAGCATATAACTTGCTAAGCCTTAATTCTTAAACTAACCCATGATTCTTATCTTGTTCAGCTGTGTGGCTCGGGTACCTTTTCTCAGCAGTATTTCAACTTCTTACCTCTGCATTCGCTGGCATCTCATCTCACTGGCATCTCTGCTCTGTTCTTTCTATTCCAAGAATGTTCTTAGTCTGATAGGCCTGCTTACACTTCCTGTCTGCCTTTGACCAATTAGCATTTTTATTAAACCAGTAGGTGGGAAAATTATTTACAATGTAACAACATAATCCTACTACAAACCAGTCTTCTAAGTTTTAAGGTAAATTAATACTGAACAATTTTCATTTGTTTAATAATTTTATTTTTTATTAATGATATGGTACTAAATATTTCACTTAAGTTGTATAGTAGGAATAATTTGAATTCATATTTAGATTTAGATAAACCTTAGTATGTTTTGATATTTAAAAAAAATAAAAATTTACAAAGTGAGAAAACTTTTCCTAACACCTGAGGTACCAAGCTCAAAGTGACCTCTCTCCTCCTATTTCTTATTTTCCCTCTCAGTCAACAACTCTTATTGTAGAAAAATGTTGAACACCCGAGTACATTCAGCTAAGTCATTCTCTTTGTCTAAAGAGAAATTCTTCCACCCAGAGTCAACCCCTTACCCAGCTTGTTCTTGTCCAGATTAGGACTTGCATCCAGCCTTCTGCCTCTGGTGCAGGTTTGCCTACCACATCATAGGATCACAGGAGGCCCAGCAAAGCCAGAGAGTTGGTCCACACTCAAGATCAATGATGCTCCTGCTTCTTGTGTATCTATGCCAACTTCTCTGTTCTAAGCACTTTTATTTTCTGATTCTAGTTTTACAATGGTTTATAAATAATACTATTTTTAAATGATTTGTCATGACAGACAAAGATGATTCTGCACAGTGTGTGTCCTGTTTTAAGGGACAGTCCATACATAATTTGCCAAAGAGTGAAGACACAGTGGCCTCTCCTCCTCACTCATTTCCTGTAGTTCAGATCAATGGTTCTTAGACTTGAACATGCATCTAAATTCCCTGGAGTGCTTGCTAAAACAGATTGCTGGGCCCTACTCCAGAGTTTCTGATTCAATAGGTTTGAGATGAGGCTGAGAATTTGCATTTTGGATCCAATCCCAAGTGATGCTGATACTGCTTGTCTGAATGAAAAACTCTGGAAAACGCTTGTTTAGATGCTCATCCCCAAAGGCAAATTACAATTACCAGAGGAGGCATTAACACACCAATGCCTGGATCCATCATGGATCAACTGGAAGGGAACATTTTCAGCTTGAAACTGGGAACTAGTACTTTCCAAAGATGTAGCCAGTCACTGTAATGTAAAGACAAAGCTGAGAAATCACATAGGAAAATGGTGACCTAAGAAAGTGGACTTGATCTTAGGGATTTGTGGGAGATTCTCTTTTCTAATACATTCTTTTATTAGTTGGATACAATTTTTATGAAATTATTTCAAGACATAAATAAATAGTATAGTGCTAGTAGGATTTTCCAGTGGATAAAAGCACTTGTAGTGAGGCCAATGACCTCGCTGGGATTTATGAAACCCACAATAATAGGAGAGTGGACTCCTGAAAGCTGTTCTCTGACCTAAAGAAATAGTTTTAAAAGTAGTGTAAAGATAAAATTACAAATAGTTCCAGAATTTGAAGGTAATTTAAAATTTTTTGATTCTACTGTTTTAAAATATTACAGAATTATAAAATGCTTCTTTAATGATTTGTAAGAGTCTTACTCTATAACCCATGCCATTCTGGAACTCATGGCCACCCTGCCTCCATCTCCATGCCTCCAGAGTCTTAGATTATAGGCATGTGCCACTATACCTAATATATTGTTATTGTGTATGTGTGTGTCTGTGTGTGCATGCACACTATTTTTAAAATGATGTTGCATTTCAGTTTTTGGTGATTATTTTTTTATTAACATTGTATAGGAAGCAACAACATTGACACACTAAGTCCTAAATCCTTGTTTTTAATCCCTCTCCACAGTGAACGGTGCAGATATACGTTATACGGACACACAGACTCTGTTAACAGCATTGAGTTTTTCCCTTTTTCCAACACTCTTCTGACCGCTTCTGCAGACAAGACCCTGTCGGTGTGGGACGCGAGAACAGTAAGCCAATCACTTGCTCTCCCCTCAGGTTATTAGTGTAAGCATTGCTAGCCACTCTTCTGGTAATGGGTGCAACTTTAAAAGTGTTGGAAGAAATGCAGGATTTTAGTAAGTTGGTACATTGTGTGTGTCTGTGTTTGTGCACATATACCTGTCTGGTGTTGCTGGGGGCACTATGCTATGTCATGTGTGTAGAGGTCAAAGGATCACTTTACAGAGTTGATTCAGTACCTACACGTTGTGGGTTCAGGAATAAGACTCTCATCCTCAGGCTTGACTTACACACTGACACTCTCACTGCTTCCCAAGCAGAAAGAAACTGCAACAGACCAAAGAGGAGACAACACATAAAAATTATTTTAAACACAGATTTTCAAAATTTGAAGACTAATAGTTTGAGTTTTCATTTTTACAATATCTGATGAGGATGATGAAGAGAATCGGGGATCTAAATGATTGCAAGATAAAATATTTCTAGTTTCTGCTTACTTAGTAAATAAGGAAAATATTTGATTATTAAAATTAATTCAAGTTGTGAAGAAAATGTTAAAGTATTGATGGTCAATGACAGTTTTAATCAAACAATGCTTTCACCAAGGCCACACTAGATCTGGTGACTTTGTTTCTAATTTTTAAAATTTATTTAAGAAATAAAACATAACCCCCACTCATATTTTGAAGCTCAAACTACATATATTGTTTTGAAGTTGTCATATTTGGTCTGTAAAACATGAATTATTACTCATTCAAATTTTTTATGAAATACTTAGTGTCAGTTGATGTTTGTAGCTGGGATGTAGGAGGTCTGGAAGACTAACCAGAACTGTCACACTGTCCTTCCTGAATGCCGGAACTGTGTGATGAATTGGCAAAGGTCACATTGTTTGATTTGTAACATCAGCTTCATCCCTGGCACTCTTCTTTTTTGTTAATGCTTATAATATGTAAATTTCTTAATAAATGATAAATTATCTTGGTATACAGAAAGTCTGGACCTAAAAGAAGATGAATGACTTCCTTTTCTCATCAGAGGAGCAGGGGCAGTTCAATTTTGTCACCTCAGTGTGATCAATTACTCTTGAGGCACCTCTAAAATATTTTTGATGAAATAGGGAAGTGCCCAGTGGATTATATTCCCATAAATTAGTTTTAAACTTCCTCTTCCCACATTCAAACATATACTAGTCTTAAATCATTAACTCACCATAGCAACTTATTACAGGCAATGAATGTGGAGACCTCCTAGTCAGTCTCCCAGTCAACTAGACAGCTCTGCTCTGAATTCTGTGGGGGATGAGGAGTGTGATATATCTTTATAATTACCAGATAGAGATTGTAAAAGAGGACAGAGTTTTGGAAACTCATAAAATTAATGTCTTATGGAGTTGAATGTCTTTTTTCTCAAAGTTATAAAACAGTAAAACTATTTTATTAAAATTGAAAACTAAGATTGTTTTTCTGTCAGAAAATGATATATTTTACAGTAAATTTAGTAAAGAATTATGATGCCCTCCTAAAAAATGGCAAGAAAAATCTCTATCCATGGGTAGTGTAAAGGACTGTTTAAATGCAGTGAGGTTATTTAGTTGTTCCCTAAACCAATAACGGTACTGATAATTATTTAAGGCCAGGAATGTGTCTAGTGGGCAGGAAAGTATGAATGACAAAAGTTAAGATGCAGTTCTGGGCTATGTCAGAGCATCAATGACTTTACTCCACTCAGCCAGTTCACAACCTGGGTGACACCTGGTGGTCTTGGCTACCACACCTGTCTAGAGATAGCCTGGTCCTGACTTAAGCTTTAAGATCCAGGAATCAATCTCTGTGAGTGCTCATGAAGTGGAGAAACTAGGAGGTCACAGGAGAGCTAATGAATTTTGTCCTACCCCTGTGACCACCCCCTTTGTCATAGTCCATTCTCCTCCTCCCAGGAGTGCTGAGTTCCACAGAGAGAAGCACCAGAGCATGTAGAGCTAGAATGCAGAGGGCTAGGGAAGCACAGCTGGTATCTCTTCTCCCTAATAGTATTTTTCATTTATTTTCTTTGGCTGTTTTAAAATACCTTTTTCTCTCATGTAATATATTCTGATTACTGGTTTTCTCTCCCTCTACTTCTCCAAGGTTTTTTCCTTTTCTCCTATTCTGATTCCCCTGTACTGCCTGTCTCAATAGAAATCAAATAAACTCATAAGACATAATAATAACATAAAATATAATAATATGAAAAATCCTACCACACCAAAATTGGACAAAATAAACAGAAGGAAAAGAGACCCAGGAGAAGGCAAAAGAAACAGACCCTATTGACCACACACTCAGGAATCCTATAAAAACACTAAACTAAGGCATACTATAAATATAGTGGACCTGTAGAGTTCAAAAATATCAGAAATTTTATATTAATAAAGTAATAATTAAAGAGAGGAGCCCTGATGAAACATTATGAGAAAAGGAACCTCCAACAATGCCACTGAGTTTGTTTGTTGTAGCTCATCTAATGCTGGGAGTGCAGCCTACTCTTAGGATTAGTTTGTTTCCACAGTAAGACCTCCTTGAAGAAAACTAAACTTTCCTTTGAAAGTGGATTTCAGTTGGAGGTTATTTTTGGGTTAGATAGAAGCCATGTGTTTTCTTCTTCTTTACCTCTAGGTCACCCTCTGCTTCAGCCCTGCACTTGGTGCTTCAGTCTCTGTGCATTCAGATGTATATCAGTCTTGTTGATTTAAAGGTCCTTGTATCCTCTATTCCCTCTGAATCTTACCCTATTTCTGCCTCCTCTTTTCCCATGTTCTCTGAGCCCTGAGTGGCGAAATTTATTGGAAATATCTCATTTATGGCTGTAGTCTCTGAGGACTCTCTCTGCATATTGTTTAGCTATGGATCTTTGCATTTCTTTCCATCTGCTGCAGGGGGAAGCTTTTTGGATGATTGCTAAGCAAGGTGCTGGTCTATGAGTATAACAGAAAGTCATTAGACATTATTTTATTGCTACAATTTTGTTCAACAGTAATATTTGGTTTTACAGTAGGTCTCTGGGCTATCTAGGGTATCAAGGGAATCTCTTGATCTCCTAAGGAGTGTTACTATGGGATCCATCACATGGAGTGGACCTTCAGTCAAATCAGGGATTGGTTGATTCCTTCTACAACTTTGTGCCACCATTACACTAGCATATCTTGCAGGCAGGACAGCCATTGGTGATCCAAGAGTTTGTGGCTGTGTAGGTGTTTAAGTTGTTCTTTGATATTAGACAGGGTGACTTCCTGTACCAGAAATGCTAGCACGTAGTGAGTGGTACAGGTATCTGCTTGACTTCTTCATAGTCAATGAATTTTGTATCTATTATCTTCAGCAATCAGGTCTTGCCATTAGCTTGTGAAGAGCAACCTGTAGTCTTTGCAACAGCCAGGTGCTTTGGAGTTTTCTGAAAAACATTTTTGACCAACCATTTGATTTCATGTAATACAATCCTCACACTAGAAGCTCATTTTGTGACAAGAGATAGCGCCTCTCTCTCTCTCTCTCAGTATTTGGCAATTTTATTTAGGTCTCTCTCTCTTTCTCTCTGTCTCTCTCAATCTCTCTCTCTCTCTCTCTCTCTCTCTCTCTCTCTCTCTCTCTCTCTCTCTCACACACACACACACACACACACACACACACACACGCACACATATACAAACATACACTACAATTTTTTTTTATAAAAATTCTATGGTATTATGTTCCCATACTATTCCTCAAATGACCTTTAATTTTAGGCACCTCTCCCTGTATTCTCTCCATTGCTCTCCTGTACTCTGGCCTTACCCATTTGCCCTTTTGTTGTGTTGTAGTATCCTGCCCAGTCCATCCATAACTATCTATTCCATTTTCCTTTCTTAGGGAGGTATATCTGTCCCCTCCAACTTCCACTCAATATCTCAGTATGTACCTAACCTCTGAGATTTTAATTGTAGCTTAGTTACAATTGACTTAACAGCTAATACATAGATAACTGAATATATACCATATTTATCTTTCTGTGACTTGGTTACTTCACTCAGAATGATTTTTTCCCTGTATCTATGCATTTAATGTCAATCCCATGATTTCATTTTTGTAATGGTTGAGTACTACTCTATAGGATAAATATGCCATGTTTTCTTTATCTAGTTTTTTATTGAGGGGCATACAGATTGTTTCCAATTTCTTACTATTATGAGTAGAGCAGTAGTACACAAATGAAACATCCTTTGAGTATATGCCCAAGAGTGATATAACTAGGTCTTGAAATATATGAAATTCCAGCTTTCTGAGGAACCACCACAGTGATTTTCAAAGTGGCTGTACAAGTTTTACTCCCACAGTGGATGAGTATTCCCCTTATTTCACATTTTCATCAGCAAGATCTATCTTTTGTTCTGTGGAATTTAGCTATTCTTACAGGTGTAAGATAAAATCTCAGAGTAGTTTTAGTTTGCATGTCCCTGATGGCTAAGGATGTTGAAAATATCTTTGTTTCTTTGACATTTGACATTCTTTTATTGATAATTCTCTGTTTAGATCTGTACCTATTTTTAGATTAGCTAATTTGTTTTCTTTTAGCTCTTTATGTATTATAGATATTAGCCCTCTGTTGGATGTAGAGTTGGTAAAATCTTTTCCCATTCTGTAGGCTGCTACTTTGTCCAAATGAAAATATCCTTTATTATGCAGAAGCTTTTTAGTTTCATGAAGCCCAATTTATTAGTTTGGTGGAAGCTATGTGACTTCTTAAAAGGTCAATGTCTGAAAATAGTACCAACAAGCTCTCCTTGTGGCAAGGCCCTAGAGATTCCCTGACCCATTTGGCAAAACCTGTAGACAGTTTGCTGCATAATTCTGCACATGACCCTTAAGAGTGTTATATGCACTACATGTTATACTTACTTTTGCTATACAAGTCTTATATTCCTGGCTGCCTTTAGTTTCACTTTCTCAGAGTTACAGATAAAATAGTTATTACAAAAGCAAAATTTCCTCCTGATGACTCTCCTCTGGGTGAGCCAGGGGGAATGTTGTTAAAAATATCTGATCTGATCGAGCCCCTAAAGCATTTGATGTTTCACATGTGACCATAAAATGGGCTTCTTCAGAATAGGATGTTGCCTTACCATGCACCCTGTGACAAGCCTGAAAGACTCACAGTAGTTCATGAAGTCTAAAATTACAAATTTGTATAACTGCTCTGGAGAGAATGATTTTTAATCACATGAGTCTAGGAGAAATGCAAATAAATAAGTGATATTTATTTGCATTTAATAGGGAATGAAACAGAATCATGGAAAGCCCCAGTGTCCTCATTTTTAATAGCTGTGCCAATACTGGAAGAATTTGAAAAGAGAAAGACATGAGAATAAGGGATAAACAGTGCCAAACATAAAGAGTATGATTTTACGTTATACTGCGTATAGGATGAAAGGAAAAAAACATGATATATCCCATAGGAAATAAAGTAGTACAGAATAAAGAATGAATTGATCCAGCTTTGGCTGTGTCAATTGATCATGAGAATTTAGACTTTACCAGATGTAAGCATTAACCAATAGAGCCAAAACTATCCTTCAATTTACATGACACTGTACCCACAATGCTGCCAATTGGGCATATTGTTCTACCTGTAAGTGTGCCTAGATAAAAAACTTTCTTTGCTGCTTACAACACTATGCTTGTAACAGTAGATCTACAAATCAAGAATGGAATGGTTACCATTTGGAAAGTTGGAGAACAAAGCCAAGAACAAACTGGTATTTATTATAACCATTTATAGAAACTTAGGGAAACAATTGTGATTGTAAAACTGTTCAAGAAAACCATTGAAATTGTATAAATAAAAACAGCCCAGGATATTAGGGCCATTTGTTTGAAATAGATGGTCACAAGTTTCTTACCTATGCTGACTTCACACATTTGTCCCAGGTTATCAGACTGTTTGAATCAAGAGTCCCGGCATTGGTTGTTGATCTTAGTGCCTGTACTAGCAGTGTTGTTTAGAAAGACTAGAGGAACACCTGACTTAGTCTCGATGTTGTGGGGAGAAAACTGGATCCACCAGGAGTGGAGGCTGAACTGAGCAATATTGGGACCTTGGGACCTCCTGCCCATGTGGGAAAGGAGATGGGGAGATGTGGAGAAGAGAGAGTGACCAGAGGGGGTGGGAGGGGTAAGGGACCTTGAATAAGGATATACACGGATCAAAAATGTGACTTTATTCATAAAAGAATTAAATAAAAATAGAAGCACTAAAAAAAGCAAAAACAAAAAGAGAACAATATAACAATATAAAAAATAAAAATAAAAAGACTTGAGCAAATGAACTCGGGGTTATACATTACTTTGTCTTTTATCTGGTTTTATGTTGAGATCTTTGACACATGTGGAATTGAGTGTTGTGCAGGATGATGTATATGAATCTATTTGGATTCCTCTACATGTTGTAGTCCAATTTAACTAGTCATATTTGTTGAAGATGCTGTCTTTTTATTTTTCAGTATGTATTTTTTGGCTTGTTTATCAAAACGCACATATTCATAGGTGTGTGTATTTATGTCTTGATCTTTAATCTGCTTTTTCTCTTGATCATCATATCTGCTTTTATGGCAATACCATGCCATTTTGTACAGCTAGGAATAAGGATGGTGAGTCCTCCCACAAATTGTTTCAGATTGTTTTTAGCAATCCTGCATTGTTGTTTTTGTTTGTGTGTTTTCAGATGAAGCTGAAAATTGTTTGTTTAAGATCTATGAAAACTTGAGTTGGAACTTTGAAGGAATTACTTTGGATCTGTAGATTGCTTTTGATAGTATGGCTATTTTTACTATATTAATCCTCCTTATCCATGAACATCTTCTGGTATCTTCTTCATCCTCTTTCTTCAGTGTCTTAAAGTTTTTTATCATACAAGTTTTTCACTTGCCTGGTTAGAATTACCCCAAGATATTTTATAATATCTAAAGCTATTTTAGAAGGCATTGCTTCCTTGATTTCTTTCACAGTCACTTTGCATATAGAAGGGCCATTGATTTTTGTAAGTTAATTTTGTATCTAGCTACTTTGTTGAAAGCATTTATCATCAAAATTTTAGAGTTACTTATGTGTACTATCATATCATCTATAAATGAATATACTTTGGCTTCTCACTTTCCAATTTGTCTTTATTTCTTACTCTTCTCTTATACAATATAGTCTGATCACAGCCCCCCTCTCCATACCTTTCATTTCTCCTCCCACCCCCATTTTCCTTTAGATTCACATCTCCTTCATTTTTCCTCAGAAAAGAGCAGGCCTCCCATTTATATCACCCAAATATGGCATAGCAAGATGCAATAAGACTAATACAAACTTTTATATCACGACAATCCAGTGAGAGGAAAAGAATCCCAAAAAGTCAAAGACACTCCTTCCCACTGTTGGAAGTCTCACAAATATCTCAAGCTAAACAACTACAGCATGTATGCAGAGGACTTAGTACAGACCCATATAAGCCTCAGGATTGTCTCTTCAATCTCAGTGAGTCCCTATGAGCCCTGCTTAGTTGATTCTGTGGGCCATGTTCTTCTGGTGTCCTAGATTCCCCTGTCTTCTAAAATCTTTCTTTCCTCTGTTACATGGGGTTCCTTGAGTTCTATCTGGGTGTCTGCATCTGCTCTGGAGGCAACCTTTCTGATGACAATTGGGCTAGGTACCAATCTATGCATATAGCAGAAATCTTAGGCATCATTTCATTGAATTTTTTGTCAGTTAGGTTTAGTTCTACCCTAGATCTGTGAGCCATCCAGCTTACAGTTCTTAACCATCAAGGCAAGTGTCAGGCATGAGATCCCTCTTATAGCTTGTGCCTCAAGTTAGATAAATTATTGTTTATCCCCTCCCACAAGCTCTGACTTACCATTGTCCAGTACATCTTGCAGACAGGATAAAAAAGGGTCAAAGGTTTTGTGTCAGGATTGGCATCCAGGTTCCTCCCCTTGGAGTTTTACCAAGATCCCCAAGAGAGGCAGTTGAGGTTCCATATCCCTAATTACTAGGAGTCCTAAATAGGGTACCTTACATAGGGTCTACAAAGTTTCTACTGCACTAGGTTTATACATAGACACCTAAATGACTTTGTGTCATAATGTTGTAAATATTTTTCACTTGCTTTTGTTTAATAAAACACTGATTGTAAAGAAGGCAGGAAGGAAGTAGAAATGAAGCAACCAGACTAGGAAAATTCTGGGAGTGGAAAGGCATAGCAGGAGAGGGAAGCCAGAAGCAGAGAAAAGAAGATGAGAATGCTGCACTGAGCAAAGGTACAAAGCCACGTGGCTAAACATAGATAGGAATCATAGTTTAGTTTAAGGGTAAGAGTTAGCAAGTAATAAGCCTGAGCCACAGACCAAACAACTTGTAATTAATGTAAGCCTTTGCACAATTACTTGGGGCTAAATGGCTACGGTACCTGCCAGACAGGACAGAGAAACTTCTGTCTACATGATACACTATTCCAGTTGTCTCTTTCTGTACTCTCTCTGTGTGTCTATCATTTCCCAACCTGATCCTTTCTCTTTCCATACATACTCACCCCTAGTCCACCTGCAAAATCTATTCTATTTTTCCTTTGCAGAGAGATTCATACATCCTCCCTTGTTACTTAGCTTCCCTGGATCTGTGGATTACAGTGTAATTATCCTTAAGAACTAATATGTACTTATAAATGAGTACATACCATGTCTTTTTGGGTCTAGGCATTCTAGCTCAGGCTGATTTTTTTCTAGTTACATCCATTTGCCCGCAGATTTTATAATGTCACTTTTTTTTAACAGCTGAGTAATACTCCATAATATAAATATACTACATTTTCTTTATTCATTATTTGTTTGGAGCATCTCTAGATTATTTCCAGTTTCTGACTATTATGAACAAAGCAGCTATGAACATCATTGGGCAAGTGGTAGGATGGAGCATCTTTTGGAAATATGCTCAAGAATGTGATAGATCTTGAAGTACATGAATTTCCAGTTCTCTGAAGAACCTTCGTATAAATTTGCGCTCTAGCTATCAATGGAGGAGTGTTCCTCTAGCTCCACATTCTCGTCAACACGAGTTGTCACTTGTGCCATTGATCTTAGTCATTCAGCAAGGTGTAAAATAGAATCTCAGACTTATTCTGAATCCTGATGTCTAAAGCTAATGAACATTTCTTTTAAGTGTTTCTGGATCATTTGAGAATATACTATTGGGAATTTTCTTTAGATTTATACCTCATTTTTAAAACTTGGATTGTTTGGTCTGTTAATGCTTACTTTTTGAGTTCTTTATCTATTTTGGATATTAGCCCTCTATCAGATGTGGAGCTGGTAAAAACCTTTTCCAATTTTGTAGGCTGCCATTTTGTCCTATGGATAGTGTTCTTTGTTTTGCAGAAGCCTTTCAGTTTCTGAGATCCTATTTGTTAACTGTTGATCTTGGTGTCTGAGTTACAGGTGTTCTATTAAGGAAGTTGTCTCCTGTATCAGTGGGTTCAAGTCTGTTCCTCACTTTCTTTTCTATCATATTCAGTGTATTTGGTTTCATGGTGAGGACTCTGATCCACTTGGACCTGAGTTTTATGTGTATAGTATCCTGGAATGGCATCTGTTTTCCTGGTTATACTAGTCTGGAATAGCATATGTGGTATCTTAGAGTCTGTCATACATCTGTCCAGGCCCTTCTGTGTTTTAGAGTTCCTATTGAGAAGTCTTACATTATTGTAATAGGTTTGCTTGTATATATTATTTGGTCTTTGTATTTATTCTTTTATATCACATATTCATTGCCTGAGATTCTCTCTTCTGTATCTTGTATTCTGTTGGTAAAGCTTGCCTCAGAGAATTTTTTCAAGTTCTTAAAATTTCATTTTCAGTATTTCCTAAGTTTGCATTTTTTTATTATATTTTCACTTTCAGACCTTAAAACTGTTTATAAACTTCTTCCACTGTTTATGTTTTTGTAGATATTTTTACTATGAGTAAAGTCATATTTTTTATACATGTATCCCCTTTTTTAGACTCCCTTCCCAGTCACTCTTTGTTTTCCACATCACTTAATCTCCTCCCCAGCTAGGGCAGGAGGTCCCAAGGTCCCAATATGGCTTAGTTCAGCATCCACTCTGGACAGATCTGCTTTCCTCACCCCCACATCAAGACTGGGTCAGGTGTTCCTCTGGAGGGAATGGGCTCCAAGGTGTCAATCCAAGGTGTTTCAGATCTTAAGCTGTTCTGAGGTTGTGGTTTACAGCTTGGACATGCTTTGTTTTTTGTTTTTTTGTTTAAAGTCCACTAATGAATGAGTACATCCCCTGCTTTTTTTTTTCTAGATTTGTGATACTGCGCTCAGGAGGATATTCTCCATATCCATCCATTTGCTTATAAATTTTAGGATATCATTTTTTCTTACTGCTGAGTAGTACTCCATTGTGTAGATGTACCATAGTTTGTTAGTCGATTCTTCAGTTGAGGGGCATCTAGGTTGTTTCCATGTTATTGCTATTACAAATAATGCTGCTATGAACATAGTTGAGCTAATGCCTTTGGAGTGAGAATGTGCATCTTTAGGGTATATGCCAAGTAGTGGTATTGCTAGATCCTTGGGGAGATGGATTCCAAGTTTTCGGAGAAACTACCATACTGCATTCCATAGTGGCATAGGTTTTTTTTTTTATAAAAAAATATTTTCAGTTGGCCTTTAATGACCTGTATTATAAAGGTTATTTTAAAGTCTGTTTCTTGTGCTTCAGCTATGTTGCAATCCTTAGGGCCTACTGTAGTATGGTTGCTGTGCTCTAATGGAAACGTCCTGTGGCTGTTATTAACTATGTTTATATGTTAGGATTTGGACATCTGTGTTTGGGAAGATTGTGATTCCAGCTGCTGATACCTGGTCTTATCTTTGTTGTCTGGGTGCTTTGTTTCTTGCCTTCTGTTGCCATCACTGGTCACTGGTTTTTAGAGAGTGTGGTGATTGTATACTGTCTAGCAGGAAATTCTTCTTGGGTCCTGGTAGGTGAGGCCATTGGTGGTTCTGGTTAAATGTCTTTCCAAGTATTTGGGATCTGACACTCAGGAATGGAAATGGATTCTGAGAGATGATAAAGGGTGTCAAACAAAAACAACCTCCGAATGATTATAAGCTAGACTCACAAGTCTAAGTACCCTTAATCTAATTGACCCCTAGGAGGGATGAAAGCAGGGTGTTTTAGCAGGGTCTGCCTAGTCCGCTGGGAATGGAGGCAGAAAGTGAGGAGAATCCACAACAGATAGTCTGCTACAGAGCTGGGGATGAGACTGGGGGATTGAATATGGAGGAGAGAAGGGAGAGTGAAGATCTGAAACTTGACTACCCATTTCATTGGCTTATTTGCTTTTCTGTCAGACTTAGAAGTGGATTCCTGGATTCCAGAGAATGCTTGCTGAAGTTGGTGGCAGGATAACAGTATCAGTGCGAAGGAGTTTAGAGAAGAAGCTCTCCATGATCCACTGGGCATGGGGACAAAGCAGAGAGAGAAGCATGTACCTGCTACAGAGAGGGGGATGACACTAGGGGATTGGATCTTGAGGAAAAGAGGGAGAGGTAAGGTTAAGTTAGCTGCTTCTGTGGCTAGAGTGCTCTGTGGGTTTCCAAGGAATGTCTGCTGCAGCTGGAGACATGTATAAATCAATGACTAGGTGGAGGGGAAGAACTGTGTGATCCACTGGAGATAGGAGCAAGAAGGGAGGCAAGAACACATCAGTTAGTCTGATCTAGAGC
Organism: Sigmodon hispidus; assembly: GCA_004025045.1. Taxonomy (NCBI): domain Eukaryota; kingdom Metazoa; phylum Chordata; class Mammalia; order Rodentia; family Cricetidae; genus Sigmodon; species Sigmodon hispidus. Next base: position 97,245 of record PVIH01001509.1, read on the forward strand.
TGGGGATGACACTGGTGGTTTGGATTTGACCTCCACCAGGCCTGCACAGCTGCCATTTAGAATGCCTCAGGGAATGCCTGCTGGTGATGGAGCCTGGGATAATGAAATTGGGGTAAGGAAGTATGGAGGTTAGAAGGTCTAAGTGATCTATGTATAAAAGAGGGGTGTCAATAGAGAAAGTGGAGATTCAGGAGGTGTTTTGCTACACAGTTGGGCATAAGATTTTAAGACTGCTTCCTTTTCATGTCTGACCTGTGGGTTCACAAGGAATCTTTTGTTAACATCATAGGTCCTCAGAAGACTACAGGCAGAATCTTATCCTCAAAGAATGTGCAGACTTTTAGGGAGCAGATAAACATATGAATTAATTTAGGAGATATAATGATTATTATATATCCTATAATTGTTTTGCCTTTTGTAGCATTTATTGACCATTGCCTACCTGTAACAATTGCACTTATAACATCCTCATAATGCTTTGTAGTATCTGATTAAATGCATAGCATTTGTTGTTTTACTCTGAGACTGTGGATACAAGCTTATCAAGATAGATAAGATTCCCAAGATCCATCAATAGAGTACAAACAGAGGCAATGGCAAGAAGCAGGATGCCTCTGCAAATTCTGCCTGATGTCTTCATGCCATTTGCCATTTCTGTGCCCTGTGATTGATCAACCAGCACTTTAGAATTCTACCACAAAAGTTTGGAAACTTTTTCCATTGAACTGTCTTAGGCATTTACTAATGAATTGATCTCGTGTATATATAAACACATGTGCAAACATACATACACACACTAATAAATAAATAAATAAACACAGATAATACAAGTGGCAGTGTTAATACTGTTTTGTAGCCTCTGATTTAAGTTGATTCTAACCTAAGATACTAATAATTCTAAAATGGCACTTATTTTTAAAAGATGACTTAATGTGCTTACATTTTCAAAATTTTCTTATTCCATGATTAATTAATACAATCAATAAATGACAAGTCAGATTTGTGATTATATTTATCAAATACAAGGCCTGCTAATGATTTTTACAAAGATATAAAATCCTAAAATGAAGAAATCTGAGCTGACAGTGTGGTTCAGAGGACAAATGCAGCTTGTGCAGAGCCTAAGGATCCAAGTTCATTTCCAAGGAGTTACATGGTGGAGGAGAAAGCTGACTCATGCAAGATATCCTCTGATTTGTACAATGCTGTATGGTACACATACAGGAAACACACACACACACACACACACACACACACACACACACACACACACACACCCCGTACTACCAACTAAGCAAAATTATAAACATTTATCAAGACATCAGTAGTTTCATAAAATACTTAAAGCTCCTTAATATTTTAAAACAGTATAGAGAATTCTGCAACTGCAGAATAAAAGAATTTACTACAACAATTTGCAAAAATTATTGTTCTTGCAATAGATTTGGAAAAAGAAACTGACAAACATGTTACCTGATACTCAGTAGCAGTTTCCTTTGAAAAAAGTACCTTTTTGTTGCTTGTAATGTCTTCTTTCCTTTGGAGAGATGATTAGATGTATAATTATTTTTAAGAATTATTTTCTGATTGCATACTGTTAACACATGCTTGTCATCACACAAAAGGTCAACAAAGTAGGAATATACATACCTGGCAGCAGTGGTGAGTATGTGTGGATAAAGCAGTAGTCATCATTACAACTTTTTAAAAAGTGTTTTGTTAAAAAAAAAAAAAAGAAGTGTGAGATTCTGTGGGAACAGAAAACATTTTCTTGGCTGTCTCTGACTCACTAGAAAGATTGTGAATGCTCTAGTCATCAAAGGACAAGTTAGCATAAAATTAACCAAATTAAAAATATCTCTATTTTTTTTATCTGCTATGAGCATTTCAGGATCTCAGACAACTAAGAAAATTCCATATTCTTTAAACTTTGCTAATTATTTCTTTGTAAAGTATTTAATGTTGAATTTGATAAATGAGGCATTACCTTTCCCCACCAAATGGCAAATCTCACCAATTTGCTAACACATATAGACAATGACTAATGGCTTTGATGGTGTGGTAAAAACAGACATTTAAAAAGTCAAATGTGCTTATTGTTTAGCTATAAGACTGTTACTGAATCAGCTTGTTTGTATTTTGTACAGTGGCACATAGTCTTTAGGCCTGGATCCAAACTCACAATTTATATGTTATATATATATTGTATAGATACGTATATATATATATATATGTTATAAGGGAGACCTTGAACAATAATATGTACAGTATTTGTACATATGATGTAACTATGTGATGGCTATGAAATAATTTATAAAAATTTATAAACATAACTCATAGGGATCAGTATTTCTGATGATTTGAAACTCTCATACCATACTAAAGTTGATTATCTATCATGGAAATCTTGAATTTTCCCTTGACTTTAACAATAGATATCAGAGTTGGTATCCAATGGAAGAAAAAGGATAAAGGCCTGAGGAAAAGTGATAGGGAAAATGAGAAGATTTCTTTTCTAATTTGAGACTTATGTCATATTCTCCATATATAGTCTACTCTACTTGCTTTCTTTTCCCTCTTCACTGATGCTAAAGTATACACTATTAGACACATAGCATGGTTAGCTAAATACTGTATAAATACATGACTTCTTACACTTACAGGTTTCTGTAATCTTGTAAAGTATTTCTATTTGTAGGCTATAACAAAAGTTATTTTCTAATTTATAAAATGATATTTTCCAAAGCCTGGCACCAAGATACAAGATAGTATCTTCCAATTACTAGCCACTAAAGTGCTGTTTACATTAATTATCAAGTAAAAAGGAGAATGATGTATTTGTGTGATAATTTATATATACAAACAAATTTACCAGAATTATATAACATTTAAAAGCCTTGCAGTCATTAAATTGATTTAATTTATATACAAAAATTTATTATGATTAAAATACTTATTTTTAATTTTTAAGATACAGTGAGTTGTTGTAATTAAATAATGTTCTATCACATGAACAAACAAATACCAGATGTTTTCCATAGGGATACTATGAAAGACAATAATATATATGCAATCATCTATGTCTACTGCCAGCCAAGTTCACAGACTTTTATTTGCCTAATAATATAAACTTCTCAATTTGATCTAAATACCCATTTCAGTGATAAAGACCTACTGGGTATCTATACCATAAGAAAATTATTATGTAGAAGTATGAACTTTGCATATACTACTTAATCTATGTTATTTTTATATTTCAAAAGTTAAGTTTCTGGCAAGTACTTATTGTTCCTTTTAACTCAGAATTAAATGCAACTCATACATAACTATTTGTTATGTTAGACACTTTAGACATCTTAATTATCCTCATAAGAAGCATTGAAAATTACAGAATAACTTAGCCCTATTACTTAAGAAGGTGAAAACAAGATAAACAATTTTTGAAAGATGTTCTACTATTAATGGTTCTTTTGTAATTAAATCCCAGTCTCTTGATCATCAAAGTCCATTTTCTTGTTGGCTGCATCATAACCTTTTCATTTCAATGCCACACAATGTAAAGGAAGTGTGTATGTCAAGGCCTCTGCAAACAAGTACTTATTCCACTGATACAGTGTTGACGGGAAGACACTTATGACTCTCTGTCCTCAAGTTCACATCTCATCCACTTTGTCATCCTTCTACTCAAACGCAGTGAAATTATATGGACAAGTAGTTGGTGGAGTTAAGCCAATTTTAGGCCACAGTTTTAGATGTGCTAAATAATTTTAGAAGCTTTAACATATATATATGTATATATATATATGTATACACACACATATATACACACACATACATATATTTAGTGGGATTATGTTTTTGCATTGTAAATAATTGTCCTGCCTACTGGTTTAATAAAAATGTTGATTGGCCAAAGGCAGACAGGAAGTGTGGATGGGCTACCAGGCTAAGAAAACTCTGGGAATAGGAAAGACAGAGCAGAGACCACAGAGATAGTGAGAGAGGCATCATGATGAGATGCCAGGAGATGCAGAGGAAAGAAAGTGAAATGTTGATGAGAAAATATATCAAGCCACATGGCTGAACCACATAAAGATCACAGGTTGTGTTAGGATGAATGAATTAGCAAGTCCTGGGTCCTAGGTCAATCAGCATGAAATTAATGTAAGTCTGTGTGTTTCATTGGGACTATGTGTGTTTCTGTAGGGTTGTGGGTCTAAACCCTGAGGCTAGGCCTGAAAGTTTGGGCCAGAAATTTGCTACTACAAATGATGGCACAACGTGGGTAATATACACCCACAAAAAGCTTGAGAAAAATAAAAGAAGTTGTAGAGCACAGAAATAGTGCCAAAAGTAGCTTCTGAGTTGTGTCTTTGATGGTCATGATATAGAGACACCATGGTATTCAGGCATGAATTACAAAATGGCTGCTTAAGCTGTACCACAGCTGGTTCCCAAAATATCACAGAAGACTTTGTGTAAGCAACATAAACTTTAAGTTTCTGTTTATATCGGACAGAAAGAAAGCAGAGTCAAAGTCTGCTTCTTAGTAACAGCAGTGTTTTCTTGGGTCAGTTCTATTTGCTGGAGGCAAGCAGAGGCATGGATTTTTTATGTGAGGTTTCCTGATTCAGCCTTAGAGACAAAATACTTGTGAGTCTTTTAAGAGGCTCTGCTACCAAATGCTTAAATGGTGTTAATGAGCAGCAGACAGCAGTGCTTTACTTGGTGATTTTATGGACCCTAAAATCCCCAGAGTGGTAATTGTGGGATCTACCAGTACCTCAGCAAAAAAAACTAAATTTTGTTCAGCTTGACTCAGTGCTGGATACAGTCAGCCAGCCATCCTGACCAAAGCACACCTTGACTCCTTAGACACACCTTGACAGATTAACATATGGTCAGAAACAGAAAGAAATAAAGGGATCTGGGTGGACTCAGACACCCCAACCAAGACAAGGAGTGGTCAGAAACATAAAAAAGATAAGAAATAAGAGATATACAGTAAAGACAGATTTAAAAAACAAAACAAAAACAACAACAAAAAACCTCTAAATGGTTTAGAGTGTGTTAAAAAAATATGTAGGCTTGAAAGAAAAAAGAAAAAGGATAGAGAAAATTCTTAAAAAAGAAATATAGTCAAAAAATAATAATATGCCACATACAGATTGAAATTACAAAGAGTGTTTGAATACTGCATGTTATTGTCTTGCCTTTAAGTTTTTTGACTAAAAATGCTACTAAATTAATCCAGCGTATATATTTTGTAATTGGGTTGATTTTGCAATTGAAATCAAAAGATATGCTACTTTGGAGAGGAGTTTTATTATTATTATTATTATTATTATTATTATTATTAACAAAGAAGTCACACTTTCTAACCTTGTATATCCTTATTCAAGATCCCTACCTCTCCCACCACATCAGGTCCTTCTTTCTTCTCCTCAAATCCCCTGGTCAGGCAGCAGGCAGTCCCATGGTCCCACTGTCCCAAAATTGCTTAGTTCAGTCTCCACTCCTGGTAAATCCAGTTTTCTCCCCCCTCCCTCAAGAATGAATCAGGTGTTCCTCTAGGGGGAGTGGGATCCAAGGAGTCAGTCCAAGGTGTTTCTGATCCCAAGCTGTTCAGTGGTTGTGGTTTGCAGCTTGGGCATGCTTTGCTTTTTTCTTGTTTGTTTGTTTGTTTGTTTGTTTAGAGTCCACTAATGAGTGAGTACATCCCCTGCTTATCTTTCTGAGTTTGTGATACCTTGCTCAGGAGGATATTCTCCAAATCCATCCATTTGCCTACAAATTTTAGGATATCATTTTTTCTTACTGCTGAGTAGTACTCCATTGTGTAGATGTACCATAGTTTGTTAATACATTCTTCAGTTGAGGGATATCTGGGTTGTTTCCATGTTCTTGCTATTACGAATAACGCTGCTATGAGCATAGTTGAGCTAATGCCTTTAGCGTGCGACTGTGCATCATTAGGGTATACACCCAGAAGTGGTATTGCTGGGTCCTTGGGGATATTGATTCTCAATTTTCTGAGAAACCGCTATACTGCGTTCCAAAGTGGCTGAATAAGCTTACACTCCCACCAACAATGGAGGAGTGTTCCCCTTGCTCCGCATCCTCTCCAGCATAGGCTGTCCTCTGTGTCTTTTATCTTAGCCAATCTAACAGGTGTCAGGGAGTTTTTTTTATTTCCACAGAAAATGAGAGCTTGTGAATTTATTTCTGGTTATAGAAAATAAAGTTTGAGCAAGGAAGAACCCTTAAAAAGACTCCAGTAGAAATGCATGACCCTGATAATTCGACATTTTAGGGCACTTCTGTTGCAGTTTCCTCTGAGTTCTGCATCCAAAACAATTTCAAGGAGACTGGCTGAGATGACCCAGCTTTAGTTAGAGACTACTCCACTAAAGACTTGTCCATCATAATCCTAAATTTTTCCTTGGATCCCTATGGGATTCCTAGTGGTTCCCTTCAGCAAGAAGTAGCCTAGGAAACTATGCCCACATTTCAAAAAATGGTTTATGGATGTTTGTGTTTATTTACAATGTAAATTATGTCATTATAGATAATGGAGAAAAGAAGAATATTAGACTTGGAGTTCTTATTTTAAAAAGAAAAAAGGGTAAATGTAGTGGGATTTTGTTGTTGCATTGTAAATAATTATCCTGCCTACTGATTTAATAAAAATGCTGAATGGCTGAAGGCAGACAGGAAGTGTGGGTGGGGCTACCAATATAAGAAAACTCAGGAAGAAAAGAGCAGAGACATCACAGACAAACCAGAGAGACACCACAGAGTCATCATAAGATGCCAGGAGACACAGAGGAAAGAAGTTGAAATGCTGCTAAGAAAAGGTACCCAGCCACATGGCTGAACAAGATAAAAATTATTGGTTGAGTTAATATGAAGGACTTAGCAAGTTATATGCCTGGGTCCTAGGTCAATCAGTGTAAAAATAACGTAAGCATCTGTGTGTTTCTGTGGGACTGTAGGTCCTAACCTTGAGGCTAGGTCCAAAATTTCTGGTCAGAAATCTTCTACAACATATATATGTATGTATATATGGCACATATACATAGATGGTTCCCTAAATGTCATTTATTTCTCCCTTTATAGGCATCTGAGAATTATAGCATGATCTCCTCCTGTACTCAGTCTCCTTGGAGGACAGGCTAAATGGTGCCTAAAGAAATTAAATGATTCCATAGCACCTCACTTCACTGAGTGTTTGGTCTGTTGCTGTCACTTTGAAGAACTCAGTGACTGTAACTCATTTTGCTAATTTGCAATTCCGCAGCTGTATAGTGTTGACTTGACCTGCCTGGCTGCCTGTAGTTCCTTAATTTCAGTTCAACATGAAGAAATTACTTAGGAATAATCTTGTCACTGTTATTTATTCTTTTGCACATTTGGTCTATTAAAACTTCAGTGATGACAGCTTGGCTGTACCTCATGTAGACTTAACTTTTAATTCATTAGAGCACCACATGCTAATTTTACTTTTTATGTATCATTGATGTAAATGGAAATGTAGTCATTTTTGGCAAGTGTTTATAGCATCTTACTGTAATTGTGATCAGTGTAAAATAAAATTTATTCTCTTATATAAGTCTATAATACTAGAAAACTAATAACAGTGATTTAAAGTGCATTTTTGATAATCACTGATGTCCCATTTAATCATGTTTTTCTCTACCATTTCTTATACTCAAACCTTTCATTTATTATAGAAAGTACTGTAAAAGATGGTTAGCCATTTAGTAACGTTCTGGCTTAGGTGGTTGTACTACTTAGACATAGATGTAAAAACTGCTAAATTCACCTCGCCGACAAAATTAAATGGTATGCTTAACTGAAAAATCACAGTGATCATGTGGTATTGTCTCTATTGCATAGTTTTCAGTATTTCCATTTGTGTAGAAATCTGCAATGTGGAAAACAGGAAGAAGTAGAACAAATATTTGAAAATATAAACTAATAATTATAAAAGAATTAATTTGATTAGGTGAGGAAAATTGTTTGTTTTCTATGAACCATTTCTTTGGAAAAATCAATATCAGATGTATTTAGTATTGTTATTACTTGCACTAAGATTATAATCTTATAATTTATATATAATGTATATATACATGCAACTTAAATATGATCAAATATAAAACACATTGAAATAGGTAATCAGCAGCTTTCTTCATGGATAATAAAAATTTTAAATTAAAAATGTAAATTAAAGTGTGATGTTTTCCTTATTTTTTTCAACCCTTTTATCTTTAGTGTATAGGAGAGCTACTGATTTCTTGGAGTTAATCTTGTATCCTGCCACATTTCTGAAGGTGTTTATCAACTGTAGAAGTTCCCTGGTAGAATTTTGTGGGTCACTTATATATACAATCATATCATCTGTAAATAGAGATAGTTATAGTTATTTTCCAATTTGTATTCCCTTAATCTCCTTTTGTTCTCTTATTGCTTTAGCTAAAACTTTGAGAGCTATACTGAATAGGTAAGGGGAGAAAGGACATCCTTGTCTAGTTTCTGACTTTAGTGGAATTGCTTTGAGTTTTTCTCCATTGAGTTTGATACTGGCTGTCGGCTTCTTGTAAATCACCTTTATTATATTGAGATTTTTCCCTGTATTTCTGATCTCTCCAGGACTTTTATTATAATGGAGTGTTGGATTTTGTCAAAGGATTTTCAGCATCTAAGAAACCCCAGTCCAACTATAGGAACACCTGACTCACTCTTGAGGGAGGGGGGAAAGAACTGAATTTGGCTAGAAGTGGAAACTGATCTAAGCTTTACTGGGTCAGTGGGACCATAGGACTGTCTGCTCCCTGCCCAGGGAGAGGATGGGGAGTTGTAGAGAAGGAAAATGACCAGATGTGTTGGGAGGGGGAAGAGACCTTGAATAAGGATATACAGGGATGGAAAAAAAATTCAGAGGGAAAGATGAACACAAAGAAAATATATGTGTAGCAATCTTATTTGTATTTCCACCCTTGATAAGCCATGCTTATGATTCTTATCCTCTATTTAGTTATTGTTAACTCTTCCGCATTTTAAATTCTTTTTACTGTTTTTTTTTTCTTGATAAATACAAAATAAAGAAGGAAAAAAAAATATGATCATGTTTTTTCCTTCAGTTTGTTTATATGATGGATGATATTTACAGGTTTTATATATTGAACCATCCCTCCACTTCTGGGATGAAGCTTACTTGATTATGGTGGATAATATTTTTTATATGTTGTTTTATTTGGTTTGCCAGAATTTTGTTATGAATTTTTGCGTCAATATTCATGAGGGATATTGGTCTGTAATTCTCTTTCTTTGCTGTGTCTTTGAGTGGCTTGGGTATTAGGATTATTGTGGCCCCATAAACAGAGTTTGGCAATGTTTCTTCAGTTTCTACTCTATGGAAAACTTTAAGGAATATTGGTATTAGTTCTTCTTTGAATGTCTGGTAGAATTTTGCACTGAAACTATCTGGACCTGGGCCTTTTTTTACTTGGGAGACTTTTAATGATAGCTGCAATTTTCTTAGGAGTTATAGGTCTGTATAATTCTTTTATCTTGATTTAATTTTAGTAAGTGTTACCTGTTGAGAAAGCTGTCCATTTCTTTTAGGTTTTCCATTTTTGTGGAGTATAGTTTTTCAAAGTATGGCCTGATAATTCTCTGGATTTCCTGGGGGTCTGTTGTTATGTCCCCCTTTTCATTTATGATTTTTTCGATTTGGACTCTCTCTCTCTCTCTCTCTCTCTCTCTCTCTCTCTCTCTCTCTCTCTCTCTCTCTGCTTTCTGGTTAGATTGGAAAGGGTTTGTCTATCTTGTTGACTTTCTCAAAGAACCAACTCTTTGTTTCATTGATTATTTGTATTGTTCTTTTTCTTTCAATTGTATTGATTTCAGCTCTAAGTTTGATTACTTCCTGCCAGATACTGTAGTTGAGTTTGCTTCTAATTGTTTTAAAGTTTTCAGCTGTGTTGTTAGTCTCTTGTGTGGGATTTCTCCAGGTTTTTCATATAGGATTCTAGTGCTATGAATTTTCTTTTTAAGACTGCTTTAATTGTTTCCCATTAGTATGGGTATGTTGTGGATTCATTTTCATTGAATTCTTTAATTTCATTCTTAATTTCTTCCTTGACCCAGAGGTGGTTCAGTTGAGTGATGTTTAGTTTCCTTGAGTTGATAGGCTTTCTGTGATTTTTGATGTTGTTGAACTCTACCTTTAGACCATGGTGGTCTGATGTGATACAAGGAGTTATACCCATTTTTTTTGTATCTGTTGATATTTGCTTTATGACTTAGTACATGGCCAATTTTTTTTTCCTTTGTGGAACATAAAAGACGTAAGAGGGGCTTTGTAGCTGTGTCTAGATTTATTTGGTTGCCTGTTTTCATATATTTGCTAACTATTGAGCAATAATAAATTTAGAATTTTGCTACCAACCCCAGCCAATGTAAATTAAAATATCAACCAAAGATGTACTGTATAAACAAAAGATATTTTTATTGTAAAAGAATGCATCTACATATCAGTAAATATATAAACAAACATTGACACACACATTAATGGTATTCCAGATCCTTTAATTTAAGTAGACAAGCCCACCACATAGCTTCATTACAATGTACTATGTAGACTAAAGGAAATCCAAAGGGAGATGATTGAGTGATTCTTTTTTTATTATTATGAATAAAGTCACATTTTCTATCCATGTATATCCTTATTCAAGGTCCCTTTCCCCTCCCATCCCTTCCAATCACTCTCTCTTCTCCCCATCTCCTCCCCAGCAAGGGCAAGAGGTCTTGAAACTAATTTTTTTTTCAATTTTTTTCTATATGAATAGATAGAGGCAATTGATAAATACAATTTTAAAAGTAGATTGATAAAGAAGACAAGCTAATAGGCATTTGGTTATAATGTTACTATAGAACAGAAAGTTAAAGACAGATGACACATTGTTAACCTTACTGAGCAAACAGAATCCAGAGGTAGGAGCTAGATTGAAGCATGCACTGTGTAATATATCTGTTTATTTAAAAAGGTAAGCTCTCCTTAGACTGCCTTTATTTTCTTTATTATTTCATTCTTATTCTTCTGCTCTTTGGGTTTTTTGTTTGTTTGCTTTGGTTTGACCTTTTTTAGCTTTCTCCTTCTCCTCTTCATCCACCTCTAGCACTGCAATTATAGGTATATATTTGCATATCCAGTTATATTGTGGTGATGGGGTGGCAACCAAGGCATTTTATGTGCCAATAAAGCACACTACTAACTGTGCTATCCCTAATCCTACTCCTTGACCTTTCCAAAGAATCACCACTATAACTGGTGTCTTTATTTTGTCTGTTTGTTGCTTATTCTTAAATGGCTCTGCATCTATTTCTCATATGTATCAAACTTTAGGTATCTGGTTACAGTGTCATCTAGTTTGAAGACCCTTTATGCCACTTTGTCAATTAATTTTTGCTTTAATGTTTTAAATTTCTTTATTACACAAGTAAAATTATGTTCAACAAAAGTGGATTTTCATTTGCACCAACAAAACAAAGCAACCTTAAATAAATGTAGTTACCCTTCAGTATTATTAGCTTTTGAATTTTTATTTATTTCTGTTATGTTTATTATAGTCAAAATAATATGATATTCTATGCCTAGATTTCATATACTAATTTCCTTCACTTGCCTTAATTTTTTAATGTTTCTTGAGTATTTTATATATTAATATATACTCATTCTTAATTTTAATGCAGTCACTGACATAATAAATTTTGTAGAGATATTAGTGTTTGGTATCGTCACTATTCATATACATATGCAGATATAAATACTCCTTTATTCAGCAAATCATTATTCATAATAGCTCAGCTATGAAAACCTAGGTGTCAATCAATAGATGAATAGATAAATACTCTCATTTTCATTTTTCTTTTGGCACTACCTACTGTCCTTGTGAAAAACTAACTTCTATTTGTACATTTTTATGTATTATATAAATGACTGCTACTTTTTAAAGGCGTAGTTAGGAATTTGAGGCATACTTGAAATCAGTAATTCAAAGGTGTCTTCCAATAACCTCTGTCTTTCTAGTGAGATCTATTCTTCCAGTCTTCACTGAGTAGCCTGGCACAGCACTGTACTGAACATCTCCCAGGGCCACTTCCCTCATCAAGGCTTTTTTCTGCATCAATTTTGCTTCTCTGCCTGGGGCCTTCTGTTAGTACAATTTAATGGTTCAAATTTAAGTTGAAGAAGTTAATGCTCCTGGGAGCAAATGGAAGACAGTGGATAAATCGCTCAGCACCACTTTCCCTAATAAAGTGAAGTATATTTTATAGTACATGTTTAATTAGTATAAACCTTGGAGTTTTCCTAAAATGCTCTTTTTATAGGCTTTTTTTCCTTGGCTTTTTCTTTCCTTCTCTCACAGCTTTTCCTTTATTTGCTAGTGCAGGACCTAAAGGAAATCCTTAATGTGTTTATTGCAGTTCTATTTTGGTGGGATCTGCCCTCAGCTGAGAAGAGACCCTCTCCATCTGCACATAGCAAGTCTAAGGGATGTTGCTCATGATACAGCAAAGGTGATAGAGGAAGTTTCACTTCACTTTACCTTTTTGTACTTATTGCTTTCACATTACCTAGCCCTCTTATAAAGAAGGGGTCTTAAGTATATTGTTGAACTCTTGATATTCCTTAGCACAAACAGTTGACATTATCATATATTTTATAAATGGTGAATCTCATTTTGTCACTAATTACAAGTTAACAAAGTCATTGTATTCAAAATGAAAAATTAATGAAAAATACATGAACACTCTAAGAAGGTATAGTGATCACTTGGGTCAGGAGGAGATAGAATGCAGATGTTTGGAGGGAGAACTTTCCATGTTAGAGACTTAGCAGAGGACCATGTTTCTGCCCTCTAGAGTAAAACTAGGTGACACTTATGTACCACTAAAGTTAAAGGTAAAACTGGGTCCAGTTTGTCTTACCTATGAGAAACCATGTGTTTTTGGTTCTTTATTAAGACTAGTTCCGAAACCCAATAACATAAAGAATTTCGAATAAATAAAATTAATAGTATGTGAGAGAAATGAGGATGAGAACTTGTGTATAGAATTATCAGAGTAATAAAAAGTGGGCTGGACCAAAATCAGGTAATATAGGAATAGTAATTAATAAATGTATAAATGTATAAAGTAGATGAACATCGCAGGAAAAGCCTATTGAGATACTTTAGATTGGTGCTATGTAGATGACTCTCACAAAGCTAACATTTATAGTGTCAGTGCTCTGACGAGTATGTGGGAATGAGAAAGGGCTAAACAGGCCAGCCTGAATGGACGGCAGTCCATGGGTTGTGGAATTTAGTTTAGTGGTCTAATAAGTACAGTAGGCAACAAATAATTGCAATAAATATTAACTAAACATTGTTTAATAACTTAAATACAGTGAGAACAGGGCACTGGGCCTGCAACTGTATTAGGTTCAGAGGAGTGACTATGTGTGATTTTAGATTTTCAGAAGCTATTCTGATCCTGATGAGAGAAGATTGAAAGTGGCAATAAAATGAAAATCACAGCTGCAGACTTTGGTGTTCTTCAAATAAACTAAGAGCCACAGAAGTGATGATACAAATGGCTTACATTTTATTCTTTAAGAAATGCATCCATTTGTTCACTTGATCTTTGGGACTTTAAGTTTCTGTCTTACTAAAACATCAAAAGAATAACACAGCCCACAATACACCTAACAATTACAAGTCCTAACATTTTGCTTCTATGCTTATTCTTTATGTCTAACTGTACCTAAACACATACAATTTCTCTAAAATATTTGAAAGTAAACCATAAAAATATTTTTTCATAATAAAAACAATATGTTTACTTAACAGTTATGTTTACTTACCCTCAAGAAAAGGGACCAAATTAGTAAATTTCCATTTGCATAATAATTGTCTACCCATCAATAAATATCATTCAATTTGGGCCTTTGTCCTGACTGACAGCACTGTAAGAACCACGTGTGAGAATCAGCTTGTCATATCTCTTTTGGTCCCTTTAATTGGCAAAAGTTTCTCACTCTTTCATAATGCTTTATGAGAATGACATTTTATAAAAACAATGCTAGTCATTTATACACAGTTTTTGTCACAGTTTAAAAGGAAGTGGCCTCATCAGGGAGCGGTACTATTAGTAGATGTGGCCTGTTTAAGGTAGGTGTGGCCTTGTCAGAAGAATGCGTCACAGTGCGGGCAGGCTTTGAGATCTAAGTTTTCCTTAGTGTGACAAGACGTATACTTCCTGATGCATGCATGATGTAGGACTCTCAGCTACTTCTCTAGCACCATGTCTGCCTGCATGGTACCATATTGCCTTCCATGATGATAATGGACTAAACCTTGGAACTGTAAGCCACTACCTCAGTTAAATGTTTTCCTTTATAAAAATTGCCATAGTCATAGTGATTTTTCACAGCAATAGAAACCCTAGCTAAGATAATCCTTCAACTTCTATTTGCCTGTATTGCCCACTGGTTAGATTTGATGCATGCTGCTTTAGTAGTAAAACCTTAGCGTTTTTTCCCCAGAAAATTCTATCAAGGAGATTCATGCTGTTGACTTTCTTGGTGACAAGTGATAACTTTGATCATTCAGTGAGAGTAGACTGCATTATGGTTCCTTGCTGCACATTTCGCTTTGAAATTAATGAACATCTTGTTACTTTGGGACTGAAAAAGCTCACATTTTCTCAAAATCTTATCATTCAATTTTACTATCTACTGATGACTTTCAACTTTGTTATAATCATGAAATGCCCAGGTCACTTTCAAATTTCACCATTTCTTCTTCACTTACTATTTGATTTTTTTCTTTTAACTTTATGTATGTGAGAGTTTTGCTTAAATGTGTACATCTTTGTACCATAAGCATGCCTAATGCTTGTTGAAGCTAAAAGAGGGTGTCAAGTATACAGATGGTTTTAAGCTGTTATGTAGGTACTGGGAATTGAACCTAGGTTCTAGAAGAGCAGCCAGTGCTCCTACCTACCAAGACTTCTATGTAGTCCCTAGTTTTTTCAGTGTTTGGTTGTTTGTGTGTTTGATTGATTAAGGTAAGAGTTTTCTTCTACATTGTTTATACATCATTCTATTTACTAAGCTACAAATCATGCTTGTTCTTACATAGATTCGTAGATTGTCTTCATTACAGTAATTGGGAAATTCTTTAAGGCAGCCTTAAATGATTTTAATTTAGCCTGTAAATCATTAACTTCCCTCACTCCCAGCCATCACGCTTCATGGTCCTCTTGTACTTTGCCTTACACTGCAACTAGCCATTTGTCCATAGCTCTGGATAATTTTCATGAAAACCTGTACAATAGATCAAGATTTGGCCTCTATAGAATTTCATCCTCCTAATGAGACTTTGCCTCTCCTCATTCTCAGTAACCAGAGGTGAAATGAATTTTAAGACAAGTGGGTGTATAGACTCCTGCTTGCATGTAGTTACACAACCAGATAGCTCTGTTAAAACTGGGATTGCTGTGGTATCTCTTGTTGACATAGTAGAATTAATTGTAATTTGCCCGGTTTCCATATTAATAACCCTCTCAACAGTGATAAACACAGTTATTATTTATAATATAGAAGTGTTTATTATTCAATTATCCATATAAAGAAACTAAACTTATTATTGTTAATCCAGGATTTTTAAGAAGGAAACCTAGTTACTAGGGTTCAGTACTGATTCAGAATTCTTTGTATCTTCAACCATAGGCTTGAAATCTCAATGATGCCTTTTTAGCCTTTGCCTTATTTCAGTGCACATTAGTGGGACTTTCCTAGGTTTTTTATTTTAAAGATAGTAAATGAAACGATTAGTTTACCTTTGTACTAAGTTTTTGTCTGTGAATATTCAGTCTCTAAAAGTCAGAACTTATTAATTTCTACTTTTATATAATTTGTTAAGTTTTTTTTTCTATGTGTTTTTATGTTGGTTTAGTTTATAGTTTTTAATATTTATAAGCATATGATCTAACTTACTTAAACATGCCTCATTTGAATTGACACAGTATCTAAGGCTATATGAAATATTTTGCTCACTGTAATGTGTTTCAAAGGTTCTGAAATGGATAAAAAAAACTATACACAAATATATGTATGTATTATTTCTATTTTATTCATTTTAAGAAATTATTTTTGTCTTTCCATACTTAAACTATACTAGACTAATGCAATATGTTTGTATTGTTATGGAAAATGGCATTTCACTCATTTACTTTAAAATAATTCCAAGCATTCATCTAATTAATGTCTTTAATTTTATGATCTATATTAAATAAGCTTGTTTTAGTGCCTAGTATATATTCAAACTTTATGAAAGCTTGCCTGATGAGTGACTGAGAATGAAGCATATATGCTACTTTCTGAATGTGCATTTCTCTGCTTCTCTCTCCTTTTCATGCCTTAATTGTTAGTATTTTGTAGTATTCATCGTGGAAGGATGAAACACACTGGCACACTGACAGGAGGTCATGTTGAGTTTTTGGGGTCTGGATATCCAGGGAGCAGGTAGGGGAGGGGAGGAAGGAAAGAGAGAGAAAAGAGAGGGAGAAAAGAGAAGAAGGGAGAAAGGTTAAAAAAAAGTATTTTTCCACGTGTTGGGTCTCTTTAAAGGGTTACCATGTAGACACACCCTGAGGTTTGAGAGTGCTCTGCAGGCCGAGTCAAGGCCACACAACACAGAGATGCTGAAATCATGTGACCACACCCCAGAGGCAAGCTAGGGTGATGTTTACATGCTAACGTTTATATCCTGCACTGTCTTCCCTGATTGGTCTGATGGTATTTCTAAAGTTTCATTCCCCATAATTAGTGTGGGGTTTTGCAGCTCTTAATTTTTACTTTATAAAACTATTTGCTTCATTTCCTGGGTATACAAAGGGTGGCAGTTTTATCATTACTTTAAATTGAGGCTTTCAATACTGTCAAAGGTCATGTTTGCCACCCTGTGTCTAGAGTTTGGAAGTAAGTTTGTTCATTAGACAGCCTTTGCTTTATTATTGTTACTAGAAGCCTGATGTCTCAATATCCATCTCCTACTATTTAGTCTTGCTAAATAATCTTAAATGTCCTATACCCAGAATATTATTCAAATTCTGCTCTGTGTACTAAATTAAAATTCATTTACTTGTAATGGAACAACTAACCCTAGTCATTCATATTTACTGATGAGTGCTAAATGTTTGATTACAATACTGTCATACTATATTTTGTAATAATGAGATCTTTTATGTTTGCTGTGTCTATACACAAAGTGGCTTTTAATTTCCTTTCTGAGTTTTTATTTGATGTACAATGTTACTTTTGTTTCAAGACTTAAATTTTACTTTTTTAAAATATCTCCTTGTTTGCCAGAATTATTTTTGATGTTACTATTTTCCTAAATTTTTAGTGGTATATTCTGACCTATTGCCTACAGGCCATTTCCCACTTTCTTCTCTTAAATATATTTCTAAATATTTTGCTTTTATTCTTGAAATCTAAATATGATTGCATTATTTTTCTCTATACCAAAACCTTCCATAACCCCATATTTAAATCCTTGTCATATAATAATAAATATCCATAAACATATAAATACAACTGTATGGCTCTAATATTACTTGTTTGTATATATGTTTTCACAGCTGACCATTTGGTATTGGATAACCACTTGGTGAAGTCTTCACTATAAAGATCATTTTTCACATTCTTAGCATTCTTTAGTTGTCTTTAGTTCCTTGTCTGGGCTAGAGACCTCATGAGATTTTCCTGTCCATGTTAACATATCTGTCAGTGTCATCGTGTACTGGTCTTATTTAACAGCCATGTTGGTGAGACTTATCAGTGTAGCTTCTGTGACATTTCTGGGAGACAAAAAGTAGTTTTTCCCATTGAACAACTTACTTTTTTTAGAGATACAAATTATAATATATTGGATGTCCTTTACTTGTGTCCCAGTTTAAGTAATTGGATTTGAGAGCTTTTTTATTTTCATTTTGATTTGCTATTCTATTCTATTATTAATGAACTTTATTATATTGCCAGATGGATCTATTTTTTCCTTGGCTAACATAGTCCTTTTTAAATATAGCTTGTTGTTTTATTTTTTCTGTCCATTTTCTATATTTTTATTAAAAATAGATTCCTCTCTCATACTGTAGATCCCAATCACAGTTTCCCCTCCCTCTACTTCTGGCTCCCCCCATTCCCTCTCCTCCAGATGACCTCACATATTTTCTCTTTAGAAAAGTGTAGGCTTCCAAGAAATGACAACCAAACAGGACAAAACAAGATACAATAAGAGAAATCTAGTACCCTCATATCAAGGCTGCACAAAGCAGCTCAATAGGAGGAAAAGATTCCCAACAGCTGGCAAAAGAGTCAGAGACACCCCCACTCCCACCATTAGGAGTCTCACAAAACACCAAACTAATATCTGTGACTTATGAGTAGAGGACCGTTGTAGACCCATGTAGACCCAGTTTTTGCTATTTCAGTCTCTGTGAGCTCATATGATGCGAGCCTTTCTTAGCTCATTCAGTGGGCCATGTTCTCCTAATATCAATCATCTCCTGTGCCTCCTACAATCTTTTCTCCCTCATTCCATTCTCCTTTTCCCAGGGAAAAAAGCTCGTAGTTACCTCCAATTTATATGCTTTCTTTGCATAGTGTCTGTCTGTGGGTCTGTCTCTGTACATACTCCTATCTGCTGCCTTTCTGATGAAGTTTGGACAAAGCACCAATTTATGAGTGTAGCAGGGAGAAAAGGCAGTGAAATTATTCCTTAAAATACATCTTTTCTTGCTCAGCCTTGATACTGGTGGAAGGGGCTTGGTTCTGGCTTAACTGGGTATGCCTTACGCTCTCTGAGAAGTGGATGGGGACATAGGACAGAAGGATGACTGGGAAGAGGGATGGAGGGGAAACAGTAGTGATGGGATGGAGAGATGACTGAGAAGAGGGACGGAGGGAAGGAGGGAAAACAGTAGTGGATATGACAAACAACAACAAAAAATACTTTTAAATAAAAAAATTAAAAGGACTTCTTTTCTTATTTTTATTTTACGGTCAAGCTGTTTCTTTTAACCTACACATTTCAAATGCTTATTGGTATCAGTTGGGTTGGACTAGTTTCATCATTTTTTTTTCTTTTGTTGTTAGTTTTGCTGGGTCACAGGAAACGTTGTAAGATAAATCAGTTGTCTTTCACCCTCTGATTTATTTCTAGCATAGATTTTAGCAAATGAAAACTATATTTCTGCATTTAAATATCATGAGCTGATAGTTTGTCCTGGTGTTTGGGACTCAAAGGTAACCTATTTGGTCATTATGAAAAGCAGTTCATTGTGTGGATTTGGAGAAGGCAGTATTCAATATGAATATATAAATTATTAGTCCCCCAGGCATGATCTATATTTATTTTACTGTGATGTGTCTAACCACTCTTGCCCTTGGACCTTTCTTGTCCTTCATCACTATTTTCTAAGGGATATCGTTTCTCCTCTTTGAATCCATTCTTACAAATATCTTTCCTTCTGTGTATACTTTCTTTTTCCCAGAAGTCTTTGCTCTGATTTTTACATTTTCCATGATTTAATCCACACAGGGGATATTTTAATACTTAATTTTAGATGAAAAACTTTATTTGTTATATAGGAGATGCAATTTAATAAAAAAATTTTCAAATATTATATGTTGATATTCCAATGTGTATCAAATCCTATCACTCAGAAACCCTGACAGTGGTGTAGACCTAATTTTCTTTGCTATTAATCCAAACTTTCATTATTGCAAGAAGTAAAAAGTACTTTGTATGGGTGTTAATAGGTGCTCCATCAATTCCTAAGAATTTGCTGCAATCATTGAAGACCTGAACATCCCTAAACAAGGAGAAATGAAGGTTATGCATTCTTTCTGACTTCTCATTTTTTACCTCTTCACTTATATTTCCAATCCAAAAATTCTCCTTTTCTCTAGAGAGCAATACACTCTCTTAAGAGTTTCATTGGTGTTCTGGGACAGGGTGCTGTCTGCAGAGCGTGTCTAAGCGCACTCTGGAGCAGGTGGAGATAAACTCTGCCTGTCACAGTCCCCCCAGCTGCTGCTGAGGGAATTTGCATGGTTACCCACCTCCAACTAATTGAACAGATAAGGACTGGGGACCCTGAAGGACAGATTCAGACCCTGCCCAGAGGTGAGGAGGGGTCAGCAGACCCAAGCACCTGTATCCCTGCCAGGGAGAGGAGAGCTGAGCTCCCAGTTCCGGTTCCTGGACCGGGTGCTGTCTGCAGAGCATGTCCCAGCACACTTTGGAGCAGGTGGAGATAAGCTCTGCCTCTCACGGTCCCTCCAGCAGCTGCTGAGGGAGTTTGCAGGGCCGCCATCCCACCTCCAATTGGTCAAACAGAGACAGATTGGAGACTTGAAATTCAGTCCCCTGCACAGTGCAGAAGTAGTGATTGAGCAGACATTTTCCTCAGAGGTCACAGGAGATACACAAGCCCGAGTGCCACAACTGACCAGGAGCCACCTAATCGTGAACCACTAAAGCTATGGGCAAAAGCCAGTGCAAAAACTTACGTAATAATATAAAGAACAACAAGGTAACTCCAGAAGAAAGTAGCAATCCTACAAATACAAGACCTGAGAACTGAGTAATGAAGAAGAAACAGAAGGAAGCAACACCAAAAATTCCTTTTTGATGATAATCGAAGCTCAAAAAGAAGATATGAAAAAGAGCCTTAAAGAAATAGAAGAAAATACAAACAAAAAATTGGAAGAAATGAACAAATCTATGAAAGAAACATGCCAGGAACTAAAAGCTGAAATAGAAGCAATAAAAAAGGCACAAAATGAGGCAAAGATGGAAATAGAAAATCAGAAGAAAAAGCTGGAACCACAGATACAAGCATAACAAACAGAATTCAAGAAATGGAAGATAGAATCTCTGAAGTGGAAGATTCAGTAGCTCAAATAGATATATCAGTCAAAGAAAATACTAAAACTAAAAAAGCCATAACTCAAAATGTTCAAGGAATCTGGGACACCATGAAAAGACCTAATTTGAGAATAAAAGGAATAGAAGAAGGAGAATACCAGCTCAAAGGCACAGATAATGTTTTCAATAAAATCATAGAAGAAAACTTCCCTAACCTGAAGAAGGAAATGCCTATAAAGAAACAATAAGCTTACAGAACACCAAATAGATATGACCCCAAAAAAAGTCAGCGTGCCACATTATAATCAAGCCACAAAACATACAGAACAAAGAAAAAATTTTAAGAGCTGAAAAGAAAAGAGCCAACTTACATATAAATGCAGACCCATGAGAATAATGCCTGACTATTCAATGGAAAGGATGAAAGCTAGAAGGGCTTGGTCAGAAGTTATACAGATGCTAAAACAGCATGGCAGCCAAACTAGAATACTATATCCTGCAAAATTATCAATCACCATAGATGGAGTAAAGAAGATATTTCATGACAAAGTCAGACTGAAAGAATATCTATCTACCAATCCAGCACTACAGAGAGTATTAGAGGGAAAACTCCAACCTAAGGACCCCAGATACACCCACGAAATCAGAAACAATCAATAATTCCACAGAAAAATACTCCAGAGAAAGGAAATACAAACAAATTACCACCAAAAATGGCAGGAAATATCAATCAATGGTCATTAATTTCCTTTAATATCAATGGTCTCAACTCTCCCATAAAATGTCACACACTAACAAGATGGATACAACAACAGAAGCCATCCTTCTGTTGCCTACAAGAAACACACCTCAACCACAAGGACAGACACAGGCTTAGAATAAAGGGTTGAGAAAAGATTTTCCAGTCAAATGGTCCTAAGAATCAAGCAGGGGTTGCAATCCTAATATCTAACAAAGTAGACTTTAAGCTAAAAGCAATAAAAAAGGACCAACCAAGATGGTCACTACTTATTCATCACAGGAAAAATTGGTCAAGAGGAGATTTCAATCTTAAATATTTATGCCCCTAATATAAGAGCACCTACGTATGTAAAAGAAACACTGCAAAAGCTCAAATCCCACATCAATTCTTACACCCTAATAGTGGGAGACTTCAATACCCCACTTTCAACCCTGGATAGATCAACCAGACAGAGACTCAACAGAGAAATAAGGACTCTAAAAGGGGTTCTGATGCAAATGGATTTAATAGATATCTACAGAAGCTTCCACCCAAACACAAAGGAATACACATATTTCTCAGCTCCTCATGGAACTTTCTCCAAAATTGACCACATAATTGGTCATAAAGCACATATCAACTGATGCAAAAAATGGAAATAATCCCTTGTAACATATCGAACACAAGGGCCTAAAGTTAGAGTTCAACAACATCAAAACCCAAAGAAAGCCTACCAACTTATGGAAACTAAACATCAGTCAGCTGAACCATCTCTGGGTCAAGGAAGAAATTAAGAAAGAAATCCAAGTCTTCGTAGAATTTAATGAAAATGAATTCACAATGTATCTAAACTTGTGGGACACAATGAAAACAGTCTTAAGAGGAAAATTCATAGCGCTAGATGCCTATATGAAAAACCTTGAGAAATCCCACACTAGAGACCTAACAGCTCAGCTGAAAGCCTTAGAACAATTAGAAACGAACTCACTTAGAAGGAGTAGACGGCAGGAAATAATCAAACTTAGAGCTGAAATCAATACAACTGAAACAAAAAGAACAATGAATACAAAATACAAAGAAAATACAAAGAATCAATGAATCTAAGATTTGGTTCTGTGAGAAAGTTAACAAGATAGATAAGCCCTTAGCCAAAACTCATCAAAAAACAGAGAGAGGATGTTCAAATCAACAAAATCAGAAACGAAAAGGGGGACATAACAACAGACCCCCAGGAAATACAGAGAATTATTAGATCATATTTTGAAAATCTGTATTCCACAAAAATGGAAAACCTAGAAGAAATGGACAGCTTCATGGACAGGTACCATCTACCAAAATTAAATGAAGATCAGATTAATTACCTAAACAGGCCTATAACCCTTAAGGAAATTGAAGCTGTCATTAAAAATCTCCCCAAAAATAAAAGCCCTGGTCCAGATGGTTTCAGTGCTGAATTCTACCAGACATTCAAAGAAGAATTACTACCATTACTCCTCAAACTGTTTCACACAGTAGAAACTGAAGGAATATTGCCAAATTCCTTTTATGAGGCCACAATTGCCCTAATACCCAAGCCACTCAAAGACACAACAAAGAAGGAGAATTACAGACCTATTTCCCTCATGAATATTGATGCAAAAATTCTCAACAAATTTTTGGCAAACCATATACAACAATGTATAAAAGATATCATCCACTATAGTCAAGTAGGCTTCATTCCAGAAATGCAGGGCTGGTTTAACATACGAAAAACTGTAAATGTTATCCATCATATAAACTAAAGTAACAAAACCACATGATCATTTCCTTAGATGCGGAAAATGCCTTTGACAAAATCCAACATACCTTTATGATTAAAGCCCTGGAGAGATCAGGAATACAGGGAGAATACCTAAATATAATAAAGGCGATTGACAAGAAGCCGACAGCCAGTATCAAACTTAATGGAGAAAAACTCAAAGCAATCCCACTAAAATCAGGAACTAGACAAGGATCTTCTCTCTCCCCTTATCTGTTGTTCAATATAGTTCTCGAATTTTTAGCTAAAGCAATAAGGGAATGAAAAGAGATTAAGGGGATACAAATTGGAAAAGAAGAAGTGAAGCTATCTCTATTTACTGATGATATGATTGTATACATAAGTGACCCACAAAATTCTTCCAAGGAACTGCTACAGCTGATAAATTCCTTCAGCAATGTATCAGAATACAAGATTAACTCAAAGAAATCAATGGCCCTTCTACACCCAAAAGATAGAAGAGCTGAAAAAAATAAGGGAAGCATTACCCTTCATAATAGCTGCAAATAGTATTAAATACCTTGGAGTAACTATAACCAAAGAAGTAACAGACCTATTTGACAAAAATTTTAAATCACTGAAGAAAGAAACTGAAGAGGATATCAGAAAATGGAAAGCTTTCCCATGTTCCTGGATTGGTAGGATCAATGTAGTAAAAATGGCAATTCTACCAAAGGCAATCTATATATTCAATGCACTGCCCATCAAAATCCCAACACAATATTTTTTGGACCTTGAAAGAACAATACTCAATTTCATTTGGAATAACAGGAAAGCCAGGATTGCCAAAACAATTTTACTCAACAAAAAAAACTCAGAAGGTATCACCATCCCTGACTTCAAGTTAAACTATAGAGCTACAGTAATTAAAAAAGCCTAGTACTGGCATAAAAACAGACTTATGGACCAATGGATTAGAATTGAGGATCCAGACATTAACCCAAAAACCTATGAACACTTGATCTTTAACAAAGAAGACCAAAACATTCAATGGACAAAAGATAGTATATTTAACAAATGGTGTTGGCATAGCTGGATAGAAGTGTGTAGAAAAATGCAAAAAGATCCGAGCCTATCATCCTGCACAAAACTCAAATCCAAGTGGATCAAAGACCTCAACATAAACCCAGCCCCTTTGAACTTGATAGAAAAGAAAGTGGGAAATACACTTCTACGAATTGGCACTGGTAACCACTTCCTAAATATAACACCAGTGGCACAGACACTAAGACCAACAATCAACAAGTGGGATCTCCTGAAGCTAGGAAGCTTCTGTAAATCAAGGACACTGTCAATAGGACAAAGCGACAGCCTACAGAATGGGAAAAGATTTTCACCAACCCTACAAGTGATAGAGGACTGATCTCTAATATATATGTAGAACTCAGGAATCTAGAGCCCAAATCTTGAATAACCCAATCAAAAAGTGGGGTTCAGATCTAAAAAAGGAATTCTCAGCAGAAGAATTACAAATGACTGAAAGGCAATTGGAAAAGTGCTCATCATCTTTAGACATCAGAGAAATGCAAATCAAAACAACTTTGAGATACACCCTAACACCTGTTAGATTGGCTAAGACAGAAGACACAGATGACAGCCTATGTTGGAGAGGATGCGGAGCAAGGGGAACACTCCTCCATTGTTAGTGGGAGTGTAAGCTTGTTCAACCACTTTGGAATGCAATATGCCAGTTTCTCAGAAAATTGATAATCAATCTCCCCAAGGACCCAGCAATGCCACTTCTGGGTGTATACCCTAAAGATGCACATTCACACTCCAAAGGTATTAGCTCAGCTATGTTCATAGCAGCATTATTTGTAATAGCAAGAACCTGGAAACAACCTAGATGTCCCTCAACTGAAGAATGGATTAACAAACTGTGGTACATATACACAATGGAATACTACTCAGCAGTAAGAAAAAAATGATATCCTAAAATTTGCAGGCAAATGGATGGATCTGGAGAATATCCTCCTGAGCGAGGTATCACAAACTCAGAAAGATAAGCAGGGGATATACTCACTCATTAGTGGTCTCAAAACAAACAAACAAACAAGAAAAAAGCCAAACACGCCCAAGCTGCAAACCACAACCAGTGAACAGATTGGGATCAGAAACACCCTGGACTGACTCTTCAGATCCCACTCCAACTATAGGAACACCTGACTCACTCGTGAGGGAGGGTTGACAAAACTGGATTTGCCAGGAGTGGAGACTGAACTAAGCATTATTGGATCAGTGGGACCATGGAACTGTCTGCTGCCTGCCCAGGGAGGGGATGGGGAGTTGTGGAGAAGAATAAATGACCTGATGTGGCAGGAGGGGGAAGGGACCTTGAATAAGGATATAGAGGGATAGGAAAAATAATTCGGAGGGAAGCTGAGCACAAAGTAATTTTATGTGTAGCAAATTATTTGCATTATCACCCTTGATAAGTCATGCTTATGATTTTATTTTCTTTATATTTATTGTTAACTTATCAGCATTTTTAATTCAATTTACTGTTTTTCTTGATAAGTACACAATAAATAAAGAGAAATAAAAGAAAAGAAAAGAAAATTTAAAAAAAAGAGAGAGTTTCATTGAGAGAAAGAGCCTCCCAGAGCAACTTTTGGTTCAGAGCTATAATTAGAAACTATTAGCTGGCTTTAATTTTGTGAATAAAGTTGGTTAAATAATATTAAAAATCACTTATTGATAATGTACAAAGCAAAAAAAAATTGCATCAGACATACAGGAATCTACAATCTTAGCTAATATTGATATTTTATGAAACAATGTATTTTTTATTTCAAGGCAAACAATGGGTAGTATCTACCACAGGCAGATTTGATGTCTTGTCTTTTCATATTAAGCTTGTGCTTGTGGCTAAGGACATTGATAAGAAATCTTTATGAGAACCTTGGCAGCTCTCCAGATTGGAACTTCTAGAAAATCTCCCTTTATTAGCTCTAAATCTACATAACCATACTTTTTAGGGAGCAGCACTTTCTGCTTTTTTGGTATTATTATTAATTTTTTGATCCTTTGGTGAGAACATACTGTGAAGTGCATTTCAGAGATAAATTCTTCATAAAAAATATCAATAGTCTATTTACCGATATGTCCAGTTAACAAAGAAACTAGACATATTTACCTGCCATCATTCCCCAGAGTATTCAGTCACCTGAAGGTATTTGCTGGAAGACAGGTCAGCTGTCTCTATACTTTCCTTCCAGCAATTGAATGTGACTTTTATCTTTGTATTTTTCATCTTTGACTTGTCAGATGCTGAAGGTGTAACTCTAAGACTAGAGCAGTGTAACTGAGATGGAATGCTTGCACATAGAGTTCAGAATGTTGGAAACGTTTACTCTTAGTTTGCATCTCTGGCCATATTCACATGGGCAGAAACAATGCTATGGTCTAAAGGCTTATTTATGTACATGATCTGGGGTTCTGATTTTTATTACAGGTTTTTGAAAATTAGGAAATAATATAGGGAGTTAATTAAATATAGCAGTGAATATTATATGTAAAACATCACACCATACCATGTATAATATATGGGTTCTTTACATTCAATATATTAAAGCAAATTTCTAGATCTATATATTACTAAATCTGAACATATAACCCAATTAATTCCAGTAAATTATTGAAGTAAAAATATACTTACAGTACTCTAAAAGGCTTGCTTCCTTTAACTAGGGAGCAATGGTTAAGAAAATTAAATAGTGGGGCTAGGGAGGATGACTTAGCAGTTAAGAGCATGGCAGGCTGTTGCAGAGGTCATGGCTTAAATTCTCAGGAACCCACATTGCATTTCACAAAGCTCTGTAACTCCAGCACCAGGGGATCTGGCACCAGGTCTTGGTCTTTGCAGGCATCCAACCCACACAGAGAGCACAGATGTATATAGAGGTAAAACACCCCCACACACATATGATTTTTAAATGATGATTTTTGTATTAATAATAGTTATGATTTCATCACATGATTAAGAGGCACCTTAAGTTTTTCATCAATATTCAGCTTTTCTAACCTAGAGTGTATGAATGATAGAGTCAGCCTCTTACCCAGATTAGAGCTGTTTGTTTAAAAACATATATACTGACTGTAATAATACTTACCTTTTGTTTTAAAAAAGTAATATTGGTAGTTTAGGAAAATCATATATGAATTGTATTTAAATTATTTACATATATAGTTGATTCTTCAACTATGTGTATTTCAGTGTACCTATAGAGTTATTATTAGTTCTGGAGGGGAGTTTAAGTTAAGTGTACATTGTAAATTTTAAAATCTATGTGGTTACAGATGAATGTTGTTCAGTCACATAGAATTGATAGGTTTCTTAAACCATATATTGTTAGTATATTTTCAGTGGGCACCAGAGAGCTGGGTACCAATGACAGTAGCCCAGAGTCATTGTGAATTTATTACAAAAAAGCTAGAGGCAGCCCTGGGGACTCCTAAAGGCAGATTCTGGGAGGGCAGGACAGGACCAAGGTGGACCTAATTTTTGAGAGAAGTTATATAACATACCACAAATTACAAGGCAAAAGAGAAAATCATGTATTAAAAATTATATATTGCTGATATGCATTTTATAAAAACATCGTTTGGAAAAATGTAAAAGTGTTGCATATTTTATGTTAAGAAATATTTTATGGAAGAGAAATACAGAAAAATTAGATTCTATTTGCACATATTTTGGCTAGAAGTGTTTATGAAGAAAGTATTTGGCAGGGAGACCATTTCTGGTTTTCAACTTTTGTATACTATATTTTAAAAATTTGTAGCATTGAAATGTTTTATTTTATTCCTATTAGTAAAAGTTTTACTTTAGATGTGGTTTGATTTCTACTTTAAACATATCTGGCATAGTGTGTCTGTAGAGCCAGTGGTGAGGTCTAGAATGTGAAAGAAGGTGAGAAGAAAAGCTAGGTGTGATGTGGTTTTCAGAGGGACAAGATTGCACAGTCTGTAACTAAGGTTCATAGAACAAGAGACTCTTTAGTTTGATCATGCTTTACAATTACTTAATATGGGTATGTTTAAATAGAGAACTCTGGGCCTCACCTCAATTAAATCCTAATGCATTTTACCTTGAAAATTATAGGGAAGTAGGATTATAAAATTCCTAACTATTCTGGACTAATGTGATTATCTAAGCTGAAGCATAAATTAAAAACTAATGAATTTGTCGATACCAATAGGTAAATTTCATGATTTTATTCTTTCTTTTTTCTTTAATTTTTTAAAAAGGGGTAGGACATGGAAATCATCTTATTATGTAACCCAGGCTGGCCTGGAACTCAAATACATATAGGAACTCAACTTTTTCTGTATTTAGAAAGTGCTGGGACCAGAATCTGGGTCACCACACTAAGATCTTCACATTCTTATTTAAAAATTTTACATAATCATATTGCAAAAGTAACTAATGTTATCTGTACAAATCAAAGAATAGAACTTGGTCTTATGTTAAGTCTAATATAAACAATAAAGCAAACTATTTCATATATGCATATATATGTAACAAAATATACACACATACTCTAGTATGTGTGTATTTAAGTGTTGACATTCTGACATAGTTTATCTCAATATTGTTACAAATCAAAATCTTAATCTGTAAACATCTGATGGTACTTGTGAAAGTTGGACAAAAGGTTGATGTATGAGATAAAAATATTGAAAGAATCCAAATGAGATGACAATGCTTTAGCGAAATGATCTAGCAATGAACTATAGAGATAAGCAGGAGGGTGGGAAGGAGGTTTCAAGGAATTGGATTATATCCTCTCAGACTTTATATATCTCATCCAAAATGCCAAAATGTAATTACATTTATTGATGGGGAATTTAAGAATTTTGAAGGGTGATGTCAGATGGAGCCTATCTTCTGTCCTCACAAGAAGAAAAAAAAAAAAAAAAAACAAGCTCACAGAATAAAACCTCATTGACTACACTGGGTTGGTGATATAGTTTAGTCTGTGTTTGGCAGCCATGGGAACCTAAGGGTGACCCCAAAATACAAGTAGAGAAAATCAAGTATATGACATGAACTTGTAATCCCAGCACTAGGAGGGTGTGACAGATGAATTCCTGAGACTGGCTGGGAAACCATCATCTAGTCTAATTGGGGAACTCCAAGCCACTGAGAAACCCTGTCTCCAGAAATGTATATGAGATTTTCATTTTTCTATGGTTCACATTAGCTTCATTTCACATTCATAAGGAATCATTAAAATAAACATGAGATGGGAATGTTTGTCTGTATTCTGTAGATAGCATTTTGTAAATAAAGGAACTGTTTTGGCCTATGTCCAGCAATGTAGCAGTAGGCAGAGAAATTGAAGCCTAGGTAGAAGGAGGAGGGTGGAGTTAAGAGAGACTGGATCAGCTGTCAAAGAAGAACCATGTAAGGAACCCTGGTGAGCCACAGGCTGGGCCACATGGCTGGTTAGATTAATGGAAATGGGTTGAATTAAGATGAAAAACCTACCTAGCAATGTGCCTAAGATCTAGGTCAAACAGGATGAAATTAATGTAAGCATATGAGTCATTTTGGGGGGCAAAGCGGCCACGGGCAGGTCAGAAACCTCGAACAACATAAACACATTTATATTTGTAGAAAACAATAACCCCCAGGAAGCATTCTCCTCTCCATAGAGTCTGGAGAGCTTTGTTGCATCTTTTCTTTCCCTTTTCCCATCTAATCTAATCTCCCCTTTATCAGCAGACCATTTCTTCTCTCCTGTTATTGAACTGTGTTTTATCCTGTCCAAAAGCCATATGGGCTTTGATGTAAGAATTCAACTGCAGAAAGATATTACAGGTTACATCACAGACCATGACAGTCACTGCTGAGACCTTTGTTAATTTTTATTCTGAGGCAGTGCTATTGAATAAACCATAAATGCAGGTGTATGACAAGGCAAAAGGGCGTGCTCATTTCCACAAAGACCAGTTATGACCATGCTCTTGGAAACACAGTATATAGCACTGTCCTCTCTTCACCATTGACAATACAGCTGTTTGGTGTGCTTTCACTGAATTCAAAGAATACCTTTGGTAGTTTAGCATGTCATCTTGTGTGGCTTCCTCCCAGAACTGACCCTATCAAGGACTAAGGACCATATACATTCTAATTCTACAGTTCCTTGTGCTTTATATACATCCCTGACTAGCTTATTTTTTTCTCTAAATGATTTTTAGAAAATTAAAAATATGTAAAAGGTATTCATCAGAATAAGTGTAGAAATAAACAGACTGAGAGTAATTCCCAAGGGAAGTTTTTTGTCCCTCTTACTACATATAAGAACACTTTTTAGTTTAATACATGGTGAAATAGCCAAGTTTGAAGAAGTGGATTGGAGTTTAGAGTAAGGTTGCAATAAATTCATCTACTCTTTTATTTTCTAGTTTTCTCCCATTTCTTTCACTTAAGCTTTCTTTTACTCTCATTAGGTTGTTGAATATCATTTTTATTTTCTAAATCAGGTAGTATATATACAGAAACATTTTTAATTAGGTCCTTTCCAGTTTTATTTAGAACATTGTGAAGTCTCAAGATACAAGTTTTTCTGCACTTGTAGTAGATTACCCATGGTGAGAAATTTCAGATAGATGCAGTTTCAACAGAGTCAGCGATTGCCTGACAGTGCCCAGGGCATATTCTGCCTACCATAGTCTGATGATGACAAACATCTCTGCAAAGGCTCAGCCTTAAGGGCTGATGGTCATGACTTTCACTTTCCTTGGTAATCAGATGTCAAATTGCAAGTTTTTAACCTATATCATTTAGATGTACTTCATATATTTTGGGTAACAGAGAGACTTAATTTTAACATATTTCCATGTAACAGATTATGAGTAATAGATTCCCTCTTTTCCTGTATGATTTTATTGGAGTATTAGGATTATATTGGTGTATTAGTCAATATTGAGTGGTACATAGTTGGATATTATTTCCAAGCACCCAACTTTAATTCTATCCATGTTGATTTAAAACAATAAATCTCATTTATATCTCTTTATTATTGTGAAATCATTATTTATTGGTGAAATGATTTTTATATGAAGAAATATAGCCAATTAAAAAAATTTCTTAAATATACATACTTGGGCAATGTTTCCCATCTGGTACCACCTGTAGTGTCTCAAAATAAATTGAGTGAAATTTGGTGACTAGTTTATTTGGACTATTAAGTCACTTCTTTAAGTCAAAGTCCTTCTGGAAGTCTTATGATAAGTTTTGCAACCACAGCACTTTGTGCTTTTTTCCATTAAATTCAGATTGTGGCAGAGAATTATAAAAAAGGAGCCTTCTTACCCTGAGGGAACAACCAGTGTACTTTCAGATGATTCATTACCAAAAACCCCCTGACTTGCCTGCAGCAACCAAGGACTCAGCTGTTGAGTACAATGTTGCATACAGGTTGCTTGCATTCAAGGGCTAGCTAGCCTCTTCACTTATGGTATTCTTAGAAGTTTGGCAGTTTGTATCACATAATACCAATAATCATTTTAATCTGAAAGAGCTATCTTTTCATACTAAAATAAAAAATTCTCAGTGTTGATTTTAAAAATTCTTTCTTATTTTTGATATTATAATATAATTACATCCTTCTCTATTCTCCCTCCAAAGCACCCTGTATTTTAAGTAAGCTTGGTTTCCTTCTGCATATTTTGAGACTAAGTCCTCTTGCAAAACACAGAGAGGTTGGAAGCACATGCTGTGCATATGAACACATACACATGAACATACAAACACACACACACACACACACACACACAAAACACCACACATACAAAATGAGTACACAGTGAACTACAATAACAAGACAAGTAACCAACTTAGCTCATGTTATGTGAACTGTCTCTCCACATCTGTGGATGTTGTAGTGTGGATGCTGTAGTGTGAACGCTGTAGTGTTCTTTTCATGATTCTTCACAGTAAACCTATTTAAGGTTGAAAGGCATTTTCTGAATGTCCATTTTAAACTTTAGATTTTATTAGTCTCATTTATTATGTTAGGTGCTATCCAGAAGTTAACTAATGAAATGATAATTTGCCTTTTTATTCTAAAACATTTCATCAGTTTATGAGTAGATACAGAAACATATGAATACAATTGTTTTTACATCATATAAATAATTATAGTACATAGTGCATGTAACTGAGAAAAATGAGTGAATAAAGTGGTTTCTTTGCCATTCTCAATATAATTTAAGGTCAATCAAAACCCAATTTAAATATATGTACCACACTACCAACAAAACCCCGGAACAAAAGTTGGACCATTTCCATGATGTTTGGCTAAACATACCCAGCTTTGATAAACAATAAAACGAAACACTCCTGTCAGAAAATTTCCATCTCAAAAAGCCATGTATACCATTTCAGTCCAAAGAGATTTTTCTGTTTGTGCAAAGATTATTAAATGATTTTAATAGGAGCAATTTTACAGCTCTAATTACAATGCTTATTATCATGAAGAATTTAATATAAATATGTGACAATTAGCATGCTCGGGGGAAAACCAAAGATTATTTGTCCTACTCAAGATTTTCTGAAATTAATAACTTCTCTGTATACTAATTCTTTAATGCTAATACTGTCAGTGTGCTACCTTTGTATAAATAAAAAGAGTGATGTGCATCCTAGTACAGGAAAGCAACCAAGCAGCTAAGGGATACCCTCAGCAGGGCTCACTCCCTCATCCCTATTAAACCATGGAGTATGCAGGTAGAGACTTAAAGTTGTTTCATTAAGTTTATATTTTAGCTAAGGTACATACATCCTTAAAGTGCAAAAACAAAAACTTTCTCTTCTCTGATCCTACACTATCAGAGCTCCTATGAGAAATTTCATTTCCGTATTGATTAACTCCATTTTTGAAGGGTAGTTTAGATGAACTATAAAAACTTGAAATCCAATAAAATAACTGCATTGCTCAAGCAGGCCTCCAGTGTCAACACAGCATCTAGCCAACCCTATGTTCCTCATAGAATATTATTCTTAATTAACTAGGCTCTTCTCAGCATATAAAGAAACAATCGTGATTTCAGAAAAATAACCTTTATATTCAAGTGTTTATTCGACTTCCTCAAATTTAACCTGCCAAAGTCAAACAAATGCTTTTGGAAAATAATTACTTTTCTGTTTCCATGACTTCTTAATTAACTTTTAATCTATGGTGTTACACTGAGACATCTCTTGATACTAAAAGTGTCTAACTAGTAAAAGAAAGAGATTTAAATCATTTAAAGAAACATCTGTGTACCAGAGAGGAACAAAATTGACAAAATTAGGATACAGGTTACTGAGTGACAATTGTTTTTTGAAAAATAAAAATGAGATGTTTCCTTATTTTAAAAAAAATCTTGTATTTACAAATGTGTCCCAAAAATACATACTTAAAAATATAGCAAGATTTTACTTTTTTCTACACAGAATTCTAAAACTATTAAATAAGAACTTGAAAAAGGGTGCTACCCAGTCATTCATGAAAAATGTATTTTAATAGATAAAAATTCAATAAATTTGAAAATGCCAGTATGTAGTGAAAATGCCAGCAGTATTATTTTGTTTAGTTGGAGTGAATTCTATCAACAGCAATTTATAATAATCAGTTCAATTATATGATCCTTGGTTGGTGCTCAGATAATTACTATACTCATGTCTAGTACTTCTCAGCTATTAAACGGAGGACACATAGACGTATAGACAGAAAGCATTGAATCTTAATACCCCCTTTACTATATATGTAAAATTTGCCTTCTAATAACAAAAAAGATGTGCCAATACACTTTTATACATAAAGTGGAAATAATTGATTAAAAAAAGCCTTGAGATTTAGGCAGTATGTAGCAGAAGTTGAGAAATAGTGAGAGGAGCAATATTGTTGTTTTTGGTTTCTGAAATGTATTTTACTTAATTCTCTATCTTGAAAATGGTATATCTCAACTGATACACAAAACACAGCAGAGGGGCAATATTGTTTATGAATGCTGATTACAGTGGCCTCTGTTGATAAACACACCAAATGAAAGATGAGCAGAAAGAAAGGGAGTTTGAGGCTTGGGCATAGTGAGCCTCAAAACAATAACTACAGCAACAACAGCAGCAGCAATCCGCCCCCACACACAAATGTATGCATGTATGCAAGCATGCACATAAAGTTTTTGGAAATACTCATAAGATAAAAATGAACATGTATATATATATATATATTAAACATAAAATATATAACCACATATCTCCTTTTGTATTAAAAATAAAAAAGAAATTTATAACTAACATAAGAAAAACTAAACACAATAGGTAAAATAGTTGTATATAATATATAAGCAATAATTACATGAGTAATGTCTATTCCACTAACAGTTGGCAAATTGAAAGAAAATATTCCATTATTTATTATATTTTGGTGAGTCCAAAGGATTGTACCTAATTTACCTTCCATCTAACTTGTATTACTAACTGTAAAACTCTCTTTTGATGTCTGTCAAACTTACATACTTTAATCTCTAAGTAAGCTTTGTTTTTAAAGCTGTCACTAGAAAACTATAACTATTTCATCTTTAACTCCTTCAGAGACACAAGAAGAAAATAATATTAAATAATTAAACAGGATGTGCAAGCAACATCCAAAAAATGAGAAAAATGAAACAACTGGCTGCCTGGACAGTTACCTAAGGTTCTTCTGTATCATTGAAGCATCCATCTTTGGTGTATAGACCTAGTATATCTGACAGAGTTATCTGTGAAGCATGATATTCTTAAAGATATATCTACTTGCCTTGACAAAGTATGGCAGTTTTTTTGTGTCTCCTACATGTCTATTTTGGAC
Organism: Sigmodon hispidus; assembly: GCA_004025045.1. Classification (NCBI taxonomy): domain Eukaryota; kingdom Metazoa; phylum Chordata; class Mammalia; order Rodentia; family Cricetidae; genus Sigmodon; species Sigmodon hispidus. The sequence continues at coordinate 132,597 of PVIH01001509.1, forward strand.
ATAATACTGTCAGCAGTAATGGCAAGAGTACTTGATAACTTTTGGCAATCAGAAGATCATAACATGAGGTTTTTGGCCCCATCAGGCCATAGTTCAGACCTGCGCCCAGCAGCTTACCTTACCCACTGAAGAAATGACTCAGATGCTTATACTAATTTCATCTTGTTTGGCCTATGTCTCAGACATATTGCTAGCTAGCTATTTCATCTTAATTCAACTCATTTCCAGTAATCTGTCCTGCCACATGACCCATGGCTTCCATAGTTTCTTATGTGTTTCTTCTTTGGCAGCCAGCTTGAGTCTCTTTCTTAACTTCTCCCTCCTCCTACCTCTGTTCTGATTCCTCCATCTACTACTTCTATGGTGCCTGGCATGGCCAAACAGTCCTTTATTCACAGCATACAAACATCCTTCATCACTTTCCTTTTTCTGTCTAATCAAAAAGGAAGGTTTCAATTTCAACATAGCAAAATTACATATAACACAGCTATCAAGCAAGAATTATAGTTACAATATCTAGTCTACTTGTATTTAGCAAAATTAAAGAAAATGTTCTATTTCTACCTATTCTTCTGAGTCTAAAGTTTCATATCTAATATACCTTTAAAATAACTAAGAAAAACTATACCTATAACTATCAAATCTTCAACTACATCACAGACCATAGAAGGATATAATATTACAAAAAAACAGGAAGTGCAAGCAACTGCCAAAATCTAGAAATGACAGAGATGACACCTATCTGCTTGGACAGTCACCCAAAGTTTCTTTGTAACATTGGGACATCCATCTTTACCCTATAGACCCAGAGTCTCTGGCTTACCTTTTAGTAGGAAATCTGGCATAGTTCTTCAGTCACTTCTCTTTGTGTCCTGAAAGATACCTGGAAGTTTTTGCTGTAAAGCAAGAACCTGAAGGACCATCTCAGCTTGTTGTGCCATAGTTCAGAGGTCATATCTCTATGGGTCTTTCATGTTCAGTTTATACAGCATATTGTCAAGCAGTCAGTACAAGAACAGTTTCTTGTTCAGTGGCTAACTATTGCTAGAAACAAAGTAAATTCCATATGGAGTTTCTTCACTGCCCATTATTCTCTTAAAAGTATTTTGGTGCTGCCAGGAGCAGACATGTCTCACTGTCCAGAAAAATCAAAGCTCATAAAAAAATTTCTAATGACATATTCTGTAGGTCTTTGAAGTGTTTGAAGCCTACCTATCTAATTGAAATATCTTTGTATACCTAAAAATCTAAGACGACTATAAATTTTGTTGTCATAGATGACTATTAATCTACATTTCTTAACTAAATATTAAAATTTTAAATGAGTTACATAAATATCATAACTTAAATGATTATAAAAAATACATGCTCCATAAAAAAATTGACCTTAAATTTGTATCAATAAAATAAAATGTATACCAATTTAGAATATTTTGAGATTAACAGCTGGTTTTGTATTGTATTTTTGTATTTTTAAATTTAATAATCTATCTTTTCAAAAATATTCATATATCATATCCCATTTCTTCTTAGAAATAGATTGACTATGATCATTAGCCATTAATAATGAAAACAAACATTTTTTATTATTATTATGAGTAAAAAAGTCATATTTTTTATCCTTGAATATCCTTATTCAAGGTCCCTTCCCCCTCCCACCACATCAGGTCATTCTCTCTTCTCCACATCTCCCCATCCTCACCATGGGCAGGCAGTTCCAAAGTCCCACGGTCCCAATATTGCTTAGTTCAGCCTCCACTCCTGACAAATCCTGTTTAGTCCCCCCAACCTCAAGACTGAGTCAGGAGTTCTTCTAGGGAGAGTGGGATCCAATGAGTCACTCCAAGGTGTTTCTGATCCCAAGCTGTTGAGTGGTTGTGGTTTGCAGCTTTGGCATGCTTTGCTTTTTTTTTTTTTTTTTTTCCTTTTTTCTTGTTTAGAGTCCACTAATGAGTGAGTTCGTCCCCTGCTTTCCTTTCTGGGTTTATGATACCTCGCTCAGGTATCCTCCAAATGTATCCATTTGCTGCCTGCAAATTTTAAGATATCATTTTTTCTTACTGCTGAGTAGTACCCCATTGTATAGATGTATCACAGTTTGTTCATCCATTCTTCAGTTGAGGGGCATCTAGGCTGTTACCAGGTTCTTGCTATTACAAATAATGCTGCCATGGACATAGTTGAGCTAATGCCATTGGAGTGCGACTGTGCATCTTTAGGGTATACACCCAGCAGTGGTATTGCTGCATCCATGGGGAGATAGATTACCAGTTTTCTGAGAAACTTCCATACTTCATTCCAGAGTGGCTGAACAAGCTTACACTCCCACCAACAATGGAGGAATGTTCCCCTTGCTCCACACCCTCTCCAACATAGGCTGTCATGTATATTTTATCTTACTCAATCTGACAGGTGTCAGGTGGTATCTCAAAGTTGTTTTGATTTGCATTTCTCTGATGGCTAAAGATGATGAGCACTTTTCCAATTGCCTTTCAGCCATTTGTAATTCTTCTGCTGAGAATTCCTTTTTTAGATCTGAACCCCACTTTTTGATTGGGTTATTCAAGATTTGGGCTCTAGATTCCTGAGTTCTTTATATATCATAGAGATCAATCCTCTATCACTTGTAGGGTTGGTGAAAATCTTTTCCCATTCAGTAGGCTGTCGTTTTGTCCTATTGACAGTGTCCTTGGGTTTACAGAAGCTTCTCAGCTTTAGGAGATCCCACTTATTGATTGTTGATTTTAGTGTCTGTGCCACTGGTGTTATATTTAGGAAGTGGTCGCCTGTGCCAATTTGTAGAGGTGTATTTCCCACTTTCTTTTCTATCAAGTTCAAAGTGGCTGGGTATAAGTTGAGGTCATTTGTCCACTTGGATATGACTTTTATGCAGGGTGACAGGCTTGGATGTATTTGCATTTTTCTACACACTACCATCCAGCTATGCCAACACCATTTGTTAAATATACTATCTTTTTTTCCATTGAATATTTTGGGCCTCATTGTGGAAGATCAGGTGTTCATAGGTTTTTCGGTCAATGTCTGGATCCTCAGTTCTATTACATTGATCCACAAGTCTGTTTTAATGCCAGTACCAGTCTGTTTTTATTACTGTAGCTCTATAGTATAACTTGAAGTCAGGAATAGTGATACCTCCTGAGGTTCTTTTGTTGAGCAAAATTGTTTTGGCAATCCTGGCTTTCCTGTTATTCCAATTGAAACTGAGTATTGTTCTTTCAGGGTCCAAAAAATATTGTGTTGGGATTTTGATGGACAATGCATTGAATCTATAGATTGCTTTGATAGAATTGCCATTTTTACTATGTTGATCCTACCTATCCAGGGACATGAGAGAGCTTACTATTTTCTGATATATTCTTCAATTTATTTCTTCACTGATTTAAAATTTTTGTCAAATAGATCTGTTACTTCTTTGGTTATAGTTACTCCAAGGTATTTAATACTATTTGCAGCTATTATAAAGAGTGATGTTTCTCTTATTTCTTTTTCAGCCCTTCTACCTTTATTGTATAGAAGGGCTACTTTCTTTGAGTTAATCTTATATCCTGCTACATTGCTGAATAAATAATTTGGAAATATTGGAATAGTTTTCCATTACTACATCCTGTTGATTAAGGGGTGCTGACAATATTACAAGGGTCCTGACCTGGATTATCTTAGTTTGTATCCTTAAAGCTGACATGCCCATCTCTTCCCATCAGAGAAATCTCAGGTGGTCTTGGTTATAAAAACATATTTGACTTGAAGCATTCCATAGGCTCTCATCTTCTGTAAAACAAAAGCAGAACCTCTTTTTAGAAGCAACATATCCTTAGTCACAAATTCTAAAGTCAAGTTACCTTTAAAACATATGTTTGTTTAACTTAGCCTTTGCAATCACTTTTCTTTTTTTACTAGCTTACTAACAGTTAAAAAATTAAAAGAGTACACAATAATAACCATAATTGACTGTGTATTTTCCATCTTCATGTGATTTTTTTTATGTTTTTGTTCCTGTAGTTCTCTTTATTAAGGGCTTTCTCTGTCTTCTTCTTTTCTCTCCCAGTCTATGTATTCTCTTTTATATACATTTTAACACATTGAGATGTTTTCTTCATCTGAGTATGTTTTATTGTGTATCCTTAAATCATTTTCCAACCATAGATATTTTAAAATTCTAGACTGTGCAGGGTTGCTTTGACTGTTGACTCTGTCCCACTGGAGGGATTTTCAACATGGCAGAGGCACTGGAGCCATGCTTATTTTCCAAATTCTTTGAATAGTACTAAATATTATGAAAATTTCATCACCCTACTTTGGGGAATTCTAGGATCCATACCACCAGGTAGAGTGCTGCCCTTGCCCATTCTGTCTAAGTGTTTGGTAGTAGGGCCTCCTTAAGAACCACACAGATTTTGCCACTAAAGCAAAGTCAGGAAGGTGTTCTTAAAGGAGTCACATGTGCTTACAACTAGCAAACAGAGCAGACCCAAGAAAATGCTGCTACTAAGAAGCTGTCTTTGTCTCTGTTCCCATTTTTTTCAATAAAAACAGAAATCTTAAATCAATCACATGCACCTTGTTACTTATACTGATTCTTCTGTGAGACTTCAGGAACCTGGTAGCTATTGTAACTCAACCAGGACATTGTGGTGACTCTGTAATATGAAGTACTTCAGAGATACAATTCAGAAGCCACTTTTGTCTCTGTTTCTGTGCCTGCAGCTGTTTCACCCCCCAAAATGACTCAGAAGCTTATATTAATTTCATGATGTTTGGTGTTGTAGAAGGTTTTCCCAGGCCTTTTAGGGCCCAGGAGTTTAGACCATGGCCCACAGTAGCTTTTATCCCCCAAAGAAATGAATCAGACATTTATATACTTTATACTGTTTGGCCCATGTCTTAAGTGCATTACTAAGTAGCTCTTTCATCATAAATCAACCCATTAATCTACTAATCTACCCGCCATGTGTCCCAGCCTGTGGCTCACCTGTATCTCTTACATGTTCCTCCTTTGGGGATCAGATGGCAACTGGCTAGCTCCATCCTCCTTCTACCTGTCTGACCTCTGATTCTCCACCCACTTCTATAGTACTGTGCATAGGCCAAAACAGTCCTTTATTTACAGAATACAGAGACCATTCCAGCACACTTCCTTTTCTCTGTCTAATCAAAAAGGAAAGTTTCAATTTGAATATAGCAAAATTACATACAGAACAGCTCTCAAGCAGAAATTACAGTAACAATATCCAGTCTATTTGTATTCACAAAACTAAAGGGAATATTCCATTATCTACCTTATCATTGTGAGTCTAAAGTTTCATATCTAATATACCTTTTAAACTAAAAGTAACTATACCTATAATTATTAAACCTTCAACCACATCAAAGACCACAGAATGATATAATATTATCCAAATAAACAGGAAGTACAAGCAACTTCCAAAGTCTAGAAAATGAAAGAGATGACTCTTGTCTGCCTGGACAGTCACCCAAAGTTCCTTTGTAATGTTGGGGCACCATCTTCAGCCTTTATGGCCCAAAGTCTCTGGCATACCTTTCAGTGATGGAGGAAATCTGTCATAGTCCATCAGTTGCTTCTCCTTGTGTCCTGAAGAATGCCTGGCAATTTTTTCTGCAAAGCAGGAACCCAAAGTACCATCTCTGCATTTTCTGCCAAAGTTCAGAAGTCACTTTCCCGGTTTATACAGCATACTATCAAGCAGTCAATATCAGAACAGTTTCTTGCCCAGTGGCTAACTGTTGCCACAAAGTAAATTCCACATGAAGTTTCTTCAATGCCCATCATTTTCCTGAAATACATTGGTGCTGACAGGAGCAGACCTGTCTCACTGACCAGAATAGTCTAAGTTCTTAAAATAATTTAAATGCCATATTCTGCATGTCTTTGAATTGTTTGAAGACTACCTATCTAATTGAAATATATCTTTGTATACCTACAAAAACCCAACTAATATGAATATAAGTTTGGTTATCATAGATGACTATTAATCTGCATTTCTCAATTACACTTTACAATTTTAAATGATTTATATCAGCATCATACCTTAATCAAGTGTAGAAAAATCTATACAGCATAACAAAGTTGACCTTAAGTTTATATCAATAAATCAAAATCCACTTGTCTTTTCTAATCATTTCTATATCATATCCTCTTCCTCCCCCTTTTTTTTTAAAGATTGACTATGACCATTAACCATAATGAAAACAAGCATTAATAAGTAATATTTTGGGGAAAATAGATGAAGCTTTCTTTATTTTAGTACTTCCTGCTGTCAAAGGACGTTGTTGATCTCATGGGGTCTTGAAGCTGGATCATCTTAACTGGCCATCTTGGAAGCTGAGAATGTTCAGGTGGCCTTGGCAAATGAAACCACATTTGCCTAGAACCAATCCACAGGTTTTGATCTGTGGAGACAAAAGCAGAAACTCTTTTCCCAAGCAACATATTCTTGTAAACAGATTTCAAAGTCAAGATATCTTTAAAGTATATGTATTTGTTTAACTTAGCAGCCTTAGCAATCAATTGTCTTTCTGCAATTAGCTCATTAAAAGTTAAAATATTAAAAGAAAACACAATAGCCGTAATCCAGACTCTTTATTTATCTGCCATCTTCATGTGACCGTTTTATCTTTATTTCCTATTTCTCTTTCTTAAAGGGCTTTCTTTACCTTTTTTTCCTCTCTCTGAAGCCTATGCATATTTTACATACATTGTACCCCATTTAGAGGTTTTTGTGAGTCTAAATCTGTTTTATTGAGAATTCTTAATCATTTTCCAACCCAGAGCTTTTAAAATATCAGTATCACTTTAATTGCTGACTCTGCCCCTTTTGGCGGCTTTTCAATATGACTGAGGTACCTGCTGCCAGCAACCAGAGTGGACTCAGGAAGTGCTGCTACCAGAAAAACTGTTTTTGACTCTGTTTCCTGTTCAATATAAGCAGAAACCTTAAATCAATCACACTTGTGCCAAGCCTTCCGTGAAACCTATAAGTTTAAGCTATGTGCCGCGGACACGCCATTTTTAAATTCAAGCCTAAACACCATGCTGTCTGTATACCATAAATCAATTCAGATATGCAGTTTAGAAAGCCGCTTTTGGCTTTGTTTCAGTGATCTAGAATGCTCCTTAAGCTTTTTAAGCTTTCTCAGGCTTTAGGTGGCTGTTCGGCCCATGTTGGGAAGCCATCTGTTGTAGAAAGTTTTCCGGGCCTGTTTGGGTCTGGAGGTTTGGACTCTGGCCCACAGTGGCTTTTATCTCCCAAAGAAATGAATCAGACCCTTGTATACTTTATACTGTTTGGTCCAGGTCTTAAGCACATTACTAGCTAGCTCTTTCATCTTAAACCAACCCATTTTTATTAATCTACTAATCTACCCGCCATGTGTCCCAGCCCATGACTCACCTGTATCTCTTACATGTTCCTCCTTCTACCTGTCTATCCTCTGATTCTCTACCCACTTCTACGGTGCTGTGTATAGGCCAAAACAGTCCTTTAATTACAGCATACAGAGAACATTCCACCATAGTTTGGCCTATGTCTTAGACATATTGCTAGCTAGCTTTTTCATCTTAATTCAGTCCATTTCCATTAATCTGTCCTGCCATGTGGCCCATGGCTTAAGTAGTTCATTATATGTTTTTCCTTTGGTGACTGGCTCAACTCTCAACTCCACCCTCCTCCTACCTCTTCTCTGATTCCTCCATCTAATACTTCTACAGTACCTGGCATGATCAAAATTGTCCTTTATTTATAGCATACAGACATTGCATATCAGAAGATCAACTCTAATATCCATCATCTCTCAAGCTGATTGGTACTGCCAGGTCCAGATGTCTCAATGTCATAAAAATAAGAACAAATGTTACTAAAATATCTTAAATGCCATATTCTGTATATTTCTGAAGTGTCTGAAGAATACCTGTCCATCTAAAATGTTTGACTTGAAAATATCTAATATGACTATAAGATTGATTGCACTACTAAATACTAAATTGCATTTCTTTATATCTTAGTTAGTTGGTAATAATAACTTAGAAGGACTAACAATTTGTAGTACATTGTTAGATGAATTGTATAGGCACAATACCTTGAACAAGCATAGAAATATATGCACAGTAACAAAATTAGTCTCAACTTTGTATCAGTATACACAACTTGTGTAAAATATACAAAATAAATCCAATCCAATGTAAAATATTTAAAGCTAGTAATTATGTTTTAAAGCTAGATTCAATAATATGCCTTTATATCCTATCATATCTGTACCCCTTTTTTCTTTTTTTAAACAAGAATCCTAAATCTAATCTTTCTTATTTAACATTTTCCCCTAACCATAACTAATAACAATTTGTAAGCAATTACCCAAAACAATGGCAATCATCCATAACACATTGAAAGACCAAAAACATCTACCTTACCTCTTGGGAATGTGGTCACTCTATTTTTAAATTTACTTTCTGCTGTCTGGGGTAATGACATCTTTAGGGGATGCTGAAAAGAAATTTTTTTAATTATAAAGTCCTGAAATAAAGCTATATCATTTGTTGTACAGTCTTCACATAATGGAATAGTACAGGGATTGTCTCAGGTCCTGGCTAGTCTGTGAAGCTGGTTGATCTCAGTTAGCCACCTTGAAATTGTCCTGAACAGTTTGTAGTCCAAATCTGATCTTTGGCTGGTGTTTGTCAGCCTACTGTTTTTTGTCATAGTCCATGTGAAATCATCCTCATGGGCCCCATTTTCCTTTTGGAAGATGTGCGCAATTAGGCATTTTTGAGGTTCACTGCAGAAAACTGATAGGACACTAAAACCCAATACAATGTACAGGAAGCTAGATAAAGCCATTTTTCTAGAATTGATTAGTGCTCTATATGAACATTAATAAGACAAAAATTTATATATAGAGAGATAGTTTTAAATTTTTATATACAACATAGGATTAGTAATAATATAATAGCCTCATAATTTTAGTTATTTTTCTGTCCCATATCAGGTGGCTCTTGATATGATACAGAGATTTTACATTTTCTTTTAAAAAGGTTTAGAGGAGAGAGCCACACTCCAACTCTAAAGCCAGCTTTAATTTATAATTGAACAGGGATTTCAACTTTTCTTCCAAATAAAGAGAGATAGATGTTAAACAATGAGATTTTTACCCTGAGGAGTATGTTGGTACCAATAGGTCCAATATTTCCTTGCTTATAAATTTTTCTGGAATTTCTTCCCTTCTGCTGTAAACATCTAGATGTCTAAGGTCTTTTGACTTCTTGAAGATGAGTATTTCTAGTTTTCTGTGAAGACAAACCCAAAAACCTCTGTTTCTCTTAAAACTTGAAGAATTGTCACATGGGTGGATAAGCAATCATTTCTCTGAAGTTTTTTAGTTCAAATAGAGTCTTTATTAATTTTTTTATCATACCCATAGCTTTTTCTTTACGTGTAGAAACAAAAGTGGAACCCTTTCCCCACATGTCCTGGCTTCTATTCAAAGGTCAGCACATAATTGAAGTAGACGGGCTGATTTAGCTCAGTCATTTTTTTCTATACTCCAATGCCTTGCAGCAGATGTTGCTCCTTTCTCATTAGCCCTGAGAAAGCTCAAAGTTAATAAAGCACTATGTAGTCTATTTCTGGTGGTCTTTGTTACTCTTTCATATTTTTTAGAATTTGATTTGATCTATGATTACTTGTCTTGTAGTATTGTATGGTATACCTGTAATGTGCTTTATATTATAATAAGAAAAAAATTGTTTCCTTTTACTAGAGACATATGCTGGAGCATTGTCAGTCTTAATTTTTTCAGATATTCCCATGATGGCCATAATTTCTAGCAAATGTGTGATTATAGAATCAGCCTTTTCTGAACTCAAAGCAGTCATCCATTAAAATCTTGAAAATGTATCTATTGTGTGAGTGTATATTTTAATTTTTCAAATTTTGTAAAATTAAATACATCCATTTACCAAAATTCATTTCTATGTATACCTTATGATTACTTCCTACTGGTAATTGAGTTTTGTTATAGAATGAACTGGTGGTACATCATTTTATAATTTCTTTGACTAGTTGCCAAGTGAGAGAGTAATCATTGCTATTGACGTGATTTTTTTTATTAATCTCTGAGGCCTCTAGCACATTTCCTATTAATAATTTATCAATTTCATCATTACCTTGTAATTGAGAACCTGACAAAACCTGTGGGATTGGATGTGTGTTATATAGAAGTGAGGATTCCTAGTCCTGAGTATTTCTTGTAACTGAATAAATAATGAAGTTAGTTCTCTCTCATCATTAATAAAATCAGCAGTTTCAGTGTGTAAAACAACTCTTTCTGCATACTGAGGGTCAGTGACTATGTTGAGAGATTTGGTAAAATCCATTAATAGCATCACAGTAACATATAATTTGGACTTTTGAACAGAATTATAAGGGCTTTGCGCCACTTTACTTATATTTTTTGATTTGTAACCTGCCTTTCTAGATTTGTTTGCATTAGTATAAAATGTAGGGGCTCCAGAAATTAATTTATCTCATACAACATGAGAAAGAATTCAATTAGTTTTCTCTAAAAATTTAATTTTTTTGCTTTGAAAATATTGGCTGTTAATATCTCCCCCCAAAATTACTGCAAGCTTTTTGACAAGGTTCACTTTCTGCCAATAAGTCATTGATTTCTTCATTAGTTAAAGGTACAACAATTTCTGCTAGGTCTGTTTCTGTCAATTGATGAAGTCTTAATTTTCTTTAAAAAATAAATCAGAAATCTTTTCCACACATATCTTTAGTTTCTTACTCTGTTTATGTAATATAAATATTAATTCCAATATAATATTTTTCATTGCTTTAAAATTCCTGTAGGAGAATGCTGAAGGGTAAAATAACCGGAATGCAATTAAGGTCTAGATCCACATGATCCTCCTGTATAAACGTCCTATAATTTCTGTTCCACCAAAGACGTTTTACTTTTACTTTTAGCTGACAATTCTCTTGAACTATTTAAGCCATTGTCACAATTTAAGGTTTTGAACAAATTATCCAGTTCATCATTTTTTATGCCAGTAGTGGTCTGTAATTTAGAAATATTGCCTAGCATATTTTGAAAGATCATTAAGAGTCTCCAATCTGTCTTTCCTGGTTTTTACCTTTCCTTTTTGGGTCTAATTTTTGTTGACCTATTTTTAATCTTAACTAATTAATGAAATCTCCAAATTGTATTTTTATAATCTCCAAGGACGCTATTTTTTACTTTTTCAAAAATTCTTGCTAATGTGTCTATATTAGAATCAGCCAGCACGATATCTTCCTTGTAGTGGTAAATAATAGATTGTGGGAATTCGTTACATGTTGCTTCTAATGGTTTTTGTACAAAATATTGGCACATAGTAGAGCCATTTATCATTCCCTGTGGGAGAACCCTTCATTGATATCTCTTTATAGGTCAAGAATTAATAAAAGTGAGCACTATAAAGGCAAATTTTTCTTTGTCCTATTCTCGTAGAGTTATTATAAAGAAACAGTCTTTTCAATCAATATAATAGGCATTATTTAGGTAAGAGAGAAGGCAAAATAATTTCAGATTGTAGAGAGTCCATTGGCTGGATCACCTGGTTTACCATGTAACATGAGATTTCTGGCCTGTCCAGCAGGGGTCCAGACCCACAGTCCTGCAGTCCCAGACCACCTAGCCACCCACTGCTACGTAGGCCTCCAAAATGACTTAGACACTTATATTAATTTTATTCTGCTTGGCCTATGTCTCAGGCATATTGCTAGCTGGCTATTTCATCTTAATTCAACCCATCTCCATGAATCTGTCTTGCCACATGGCCCGTGGCTTACCTATTTCATTACATGTTGAATCTGGGCAGCTGGATCATGTCTCTCTGTCTGACTCCACCTTCCTTCCCCTAGCTATGCCTCAATTTCTCCACTTACTTCTGTGATGCCTGAAATAGGAAAATTAGTCCTTTATTCACAGCATTAAGACATCCCACATCATTACCATATTTAGATCTGTTATTCTACATTTTTGAGATTTCTTTTTAATAATAAATATAGGACAATTCCAAGGGCTGGTTGATTCTTCAATATTCATGTATTTAACTGCTCCTAGACCAGCTGTTCTAAGGCCTGCAATTTCTTTTTTGTTAAAGGCCTTGCTGAACCCATATAGGTTTATCTGTTAGCCTTTTTTAAGGTAGCACTGTGGGGACCTTTGCAAGATCTGCAGCTGCTGCTCCTTGTTTTTATACTGCCTGGATGGTTGGTTACTGTTATAATACATTCCAATGTTTTTTCCAGAAACATGTGTCAGTTTATGGTTCATTTTTGAGAGTGCATGAATGTTAATATTCCATTGTTGTAGTAAATCTCATCCCCATAAATTCATAGCAATGTTAGCCACTTATGGCTTTAATTTCCCTCTCTGCCCTTCTGGTCCTATATATTTATGCCATCTTATACTCTGTTTTATCTGGGACAATACCTTAATTCCCAAAAACTGAACATTTACCTTCTGAAGAGGCCAATTTGGATGCCATGATTCTGGTGAAATTATTGGTATATCTGCTTCTGTGTTTACCAAAACTTCATGATATCATATATTTGTAATTTAAACTTTGGCTTTTGTTCATTTATAGAAGTTTGCCAAAACATTTGCTTTATTATTTTTCCTGGTTTTTATATATTTTCTATTGTACAGAGCAGCATATTTTTTATAATAGGCTTTAGTTTTTTAAATTGCTCTGGGAAGGAATTTCCTCAAAGATGGCAGGGTAAGAGTGATCTGGGTTTTGTATGGAAGTTCCTAAAAGCCCCCTCAGGGTATTTCCTGAAGGCAAAATGCTACCTTGTCTGTCCTTTGTTGACTTGAACTTTTTAGTCTAATGCTTCCCTTTGCCAAAGCGGTCTGCATACTCCAAATGGGAGGGTCATTCTTTTGACACTATTCCTAACAAAGACACTATTTCTGGGAAAATTTTTGTAGGAGCAACCATCCAGGCAGTGGTAGCACAGGCCATTAGTCTTAACACTTGTGAGACAGATACAGGAGGATTTTTGTGAATTTAAAGCCAGCCTGGTCTACAAAGCAAGGTCCAGGACAACCAGAACTATTACACATAAAACCCTGTATTAAAATGAAATAAAGCAAAAGGCTGGAAAGATGGCTCTGTCCTCTGATATTCCATGCTAATTCTATTAAATATCAAATATATTACCACAAACAGATATTAAATTTCCAGAAATCTCCCACTGTCACAGCTCATTCTCCCTGCTCCTGACAGCATTCATGAAATCTGAAGCCATCATGTTCTTCTTTTATTCATTTACTGAAATACTAAAATTAAAATATAATTGTACTACTTTCCCCTTTTTTCCTTCATCTCCCTTCAAACATTCCCATATCACCTCCCTCCAACCCTTCTCCAGTCACTCACTCTCAAACTGATGTTTTCTTCTTATTATTAGAGATTTATATAATAGACATATAAATACAACCTGCTGAATCTGTTTAGTAAGGGTTGTGTTCATATGACTCCAGGCTTGACCAGATTATAAATTAGGAGACCTGTCCCTTATAGAGACTAATTTTTCATTTTTTAGAGGTCATCAGTTGCCTTTAGTTCTTAGTCTAAAGGGGATAACCAGTGGAATATATGTTCTTCTGGTCCTAATAAGGCAGTCATTTTTGATGTGTGATTCATGGCCCCACTAGACCCAAGAAGTTGGCTAGTTATCTAGTGTAGACATGCTAAGAGGACCTTAAATTCAAATAAACTGTTGTTGGTTACCACCAAGATACGAAGGTCACTATTACATCTTTAGGGATATCTTCTCATGCTGGTTACTGCTATATTTCATAGATATCATAGCTGCAGAAGGCTATTGATTGCTTCCCACAATTGACAACTCATATAGAACTCTCATAGTTTTATTTTTCTCTCATTGTTATTCAAATTATTTCTTTTTTATCTTCTCTTTACAGATGCAAATATGAGACATAGCTGGCTTTCTCTATTTACATAGCAGCCATTGTAATTTATGTTTTAGTTATCATGCTGTGATCATTTCAAGAATATTATTTTGATGATCCTGCTTTATTTTATATTGATGCTTTCTTTGACATACTTCATGGCTTACATTGAAAACTGCCACTTTTCAACAAAATTTTGGCCCATTGGTCTATAGTTAGGTTTATGAATACATTCAAATATTTTTATTGAAATTTCATCTTATATGCTTTTAGATTCTACATACATGCAAATATTTAAGACAGTAAAATTTCCATTGGGTACGATAGAGTAAAGTGAAAGGTATAATCATTTTTGCACTTGGAGTCATATTGCATTATCTGTCAGTTATGCAGTTATCCCTTGGAGTATGCAGCAGACAATAGGGATTATCCATCAGTCATAGGAAAATTAAGAGGTGAAGCCCATGAATGCAGATGTGTGCAGACTAGCATTTCCTCCAAGTGCTTCAAAGTTCCTGACTAAGATCAAGCAATCTTGAAAAGACCACTCCACTGTCAAATTTTAATCCAACCGAAGGCTATGTTATGTACTCGAGGAGGTAGTTACTTTACCTCTCTTTTCCATGTGTTTATTATATTAATTTTGTGATTTTTGTATGTATTGAGAAGGGTATCTTCTGGGTTTGTGTGTAGATTTTCTTATGAACAGTCTTGCTTTGAGTGTTTGTTATCCAGTAGTACTCCTACAGAGGAAAACAAACCTCTACAGCAAAACCACCACCAAATTAAACAGGTATAAGTCTAAGTCATTAAAATCAATTACAGAGAATTAAGGAAACACAACTAATAGAATAAAAAATATTTAATCTTCATTCAGAACAGTAACTAAGACATTGGAAGGACACAATAAATAATTTTTAGTTAATTGAATATAGAAAAGTTTTATTTCTTGCAATGTTCTGGTTCTCCCAAGTGAAACTAAAAGATCCTTACAAATGGGACAATATAGAAACAAGTGGCACAGAAGAACTACAGGTATTTGAGGAAGTAATAGTCAAATGTAGGAGATTAGAGTTCACTGAACTTGAATATAAAACAACAAAAAGAAATCTGGAATGTGCCAGGATATGCCAGAGAATATTTTCTTTTTATAAGGGAGAGGGGAAGTTTCTGAGTTTGTAAGCCTGACAGTGATATTTATTTCCTCTGTTAATTTTGTTGATCTTGAAATATGCCAGGGCCTACTTAAAAGGCAGATATAATGAGTGCCCCATTTCTCTCCATTAAATTAGCAGACCTTGCTTAGTGTTTGAAATATCACTCTGACCTGGTCAGACAATTCTATGATGTCCCAGTTTCTCCTTGACTGTTCCTCCCCCAAGCCCTCTCAGCCAGCCACGTTCAAAACATCATATGTCACATTGGATTCTTTGTAGGTGCTGAGGGAAGAGGGACTTTGTCTGATTTGCTGATTTGCAAATGTACATCATTGTTCACCTGTGCTCCAGGGCAGACAATTGCCTCACTGATCACAGATCAACATTTACAGGACATGAAATCACCTTTTGTTTATTCTGCCTTTGTTATAAGTCTACCTTTCTACTGTCCCCACATGTATCCACACACAATGTTATTAAAACTTGTTCATTCTGACATGTATACATCTATGATGCAAGGGTTATTTACAATCCTTCTTTAACTTCCTTGTGAAGTCAAAGTTGTCTTCTTCGGCTCACCTTTCTATGGATTCACAGGACTCTCCCCCACTTTCGAGTGAACGATAGCTTTTTGACCATGAAACCACCAGCCACTCCCATGCCAAATTTTTTGTTTCTGAGATTGTGTGGCATTTTGCCAATGCAAACCTTCTTCAAACATCAAAGCTCAGAGAAAATGCTATCTCCCCTATGATACTATTCTTGGGCTCTGCTTTTCACTCCTAGCTCAGAGTGAAATGCTCATGCAGCTTTATGCAGCCTACATTTCCTGAATCTTTGCTCTGTATTTATAATACTGACCCCTACTATTTTATTATTGATAGAGACTTATTTACAGTCAAGCATAATGGCATATTTAGCCCATTTGCCCACAGCCCCTAGGTGAGCACTGCATTTATGGTAAAAAAAAAAAATCCAATGAACATATTTTGTTCACTGAAAAATATCAATCCCACTGCCTAAAATAAAATATTTTTGAATATACAGAATAAGTACAGCACAGGAAAATACACATAATTTCTATATTACAAGAATGGAACATGATAACACTTATAATAATAACTGGATGAATTTATAAGTTTGTCTTATTGAAAATGGGAAATAGGTGAGCAGAGAGGAAAATAAATCAAAGTTATTCTTTGATGTCAACTTTTTAGGGGAAAATGATTTTCACATACTGCGGTGGAAGGAGTGATTTTGTAATTTCCCCAACTGTCATCTTTTGTTACATTACTGTCCTTCAGCTGTTAGACTCCTTGGGGGGCATTGGCAGATTACCCACCAGGAGGACTGCATACAATGACCCTGAACTTATGTAGTGCAGGGAGACTGGAGAATCAATTCCCCCACTTACCAGGTGGTGTGGCTAGCTCCATTGGCAATAACTTTTCAGTGTGGTATATGAAGACAGCCTCCAGGTAGTACAGAGGAAGAGAGAAATGAAACCGGCAATAACAAATCAATGGCGTTGATTGCTGACAGATCTGGTAGCACAGCACAGATAATAGACAGAGCAATGTTTAATAATTGAGTTGTTGCTTAAAGGAAGGTTCCAGCCTTTCTCAATATGCCAGTCCTTTAAGAAAATATGTATATCAGTTCAAGCACCTAGTGTCACATTGTAGAAACTGAGGTGTTAATAATGGCCCTTATTGTCAATGTCACATGTTATAATACACCTTTGATTAGAACTGAGACAGGATTAGCTCATCTGCAACCATATAGCCACAATATTCAGAACTCCTGTCCACATGAAAAGTAGGTGAATATTGTGAATATTACTATATTAAGGGTGCTTCATTTAAGATATTATACTGGTTGGCTTATAGGATGGCCTCAAGCTTCTGGCCAAGACAATGAAAATAATTTTTATACATGTGAGTATGCTTGTCTGTTCCTGTCTGGACAACAACAGCAAAACACCTATAAGTTACAAAGATGGCATCATGACCTAGAAGTGAAACAGTCTGGATTGAATGTGTCAGAGTTTGTATAGGAAGGATTTGATTGAAATAGCAGCTTTGCATTATCAAATGCCCCATTTAAATGCTGCTATATTTTTTGTTTGCTGTTCAGGCTCCTACTCTCACGTTGTTACCATGAAGTGTAACACCTTCATGGACTGTGAATGAGACAGAAAGATAAAGAATGCATTCAGTGCTGAGAGAAAGAGTGCTTCTATGAGATTGAAAGACAAAACCTAAAAACAGAATGTATGCCTTGAAAGCAAACTTCACATTAGGGCTTCAACATCATTTTCCCCTCTTATGAATGTGATGAGAGAATATTTAGTTTGTAAAGAAAAATAATTATGTATTACTATGCAAAAACAGATTATAAAAATGATGCCCATGACAGTCCTTATCTTCTTTGACATCACAGCCACCCAATCTGTGTTGTCTTCTTGTCATAGTTTTAAATATACAGCAATACAGATTCTTTACTAGAAATGATAAGAACAATGTGCTAGTGTTGATAAATGAAGAAAATGTAATTTAATTACATAGGATGCAATGTTTACTATTAATCTACCCAGATGATCCACTTCCCAAAACAAATGACTATTGTGTATTTTATTAGTAGATATTTTAACATGTATCATTATCCTGAACTCAGAGAAAGCATATTTTAACTGGGTATAGATAGAGCCTGGATTTGTTTTTATAAAACCCTGATTTGCCCAAATTTTCTCAGTAACCATGGTTTCCACATAGTAGACAAGGCAGTGGCTGTAGTTTTTATTTCCTATTAAGACTCCCTGGGAATGGAATCTGACTCAGAGCTTTTTCCTGGGAATACAAAAGGGATAAATAAAAATGGAAAAGAAAAATTACTAAACTGTCCCTTGACAACCAAATGGTGGATCATAAATTGAAGTGTCTATGCAAATGAAGTAAATAATTAAAAACTCCAAGAACAGCATTGACTAGGTGGTTGATGACTGGCAATTATAAAAGCTGAATTTTTAATATGCATACATCTAAGAAGCCAGTAAAAATTAGCTCCCAGACTAATGGACTTGCCTTTCCTCCAAAGCAGAATTTTAATGAGCGCATTATTTATAACAGGAGCCCAAGAACTGAGGTATTCTTGCTTAGTCTCATTTTTTAGATTCCCTGACACCTTATCCATTAAACCATGAACTTCTTTACAGGAAAATAATACTTTATACAATGGGAAGTAAAGGTCAAAATGACCTACGAAATTAGTCACACTATATATACTCCAAAGATATGCAGCATGGGACACCATATAAAGCTGGCTCCTACTCAAGGTGCTTATACTGCTTCATTGCACTCCTCAGGATCAGATTTCACTCTATGTAGATTTTGTTCTTGGTGCTAATAAATTGTTACTTCTCCACACACTGTCTGTGTGGTATATGTATGGTAAGTGTAGGATAATGGATAATATATAAATTATTTTACACATATTTTATATTTGAGAATAGTTTTAGTACTTCTGATACAGGCATCCTGTTTAATGACTAATTCTTCAGGGCCATGGAAAAAGGTCCTCTTTTTTCTCAGAAAACCAATTTATTATTTGCAGTCTATCTTCTGAGCTGCTCAGAATCTTTTGTTGTTTTCCTTAAGGTTACATGGCTATTTTTCATTTGGAGATTTCGACCAAGGCTATGTCTGGTCTTGCTCCCATGACTTCTTCCTCCATAATTGTGACTAAGCAGCATTTGGCAGAAGGCATCTGAGGAGATTTTATTGTCTAGGTGACATTCTCCCCATAAACTATGACTCAGGAAAAACCAGGTCCAAAGATGAGTCAGGAGAGTAAATTACTCAGGGCTGCTTTGAACAGAAATCCACGGTTCAGCTTCCAAATGCATCCTCTCACCTTCACCTCAGCTCTGACCTACCCTCCTGTGATCAAAAGATCCGACTGAAGGAAGCATTGCCAAGTGTGGGACATGACAAATGAGCTCTCGAGTGTGCAGGCTTGTGTTATGCTGGTGTTTTAGTCCCTTTGGCCTTCTACAAACTTGTACATATACTCATAAATACAGAGCTGGACTTTTTGAAAAATCACAGGATAATTTCAAGACTTAGTTTTTGTTTTTTTTCTTTCTATCTGATTCCATCATGGGACAGACAACAGAAAAATAGCCACATCATCCTAGGTAGGACAGGATGTTTTCACTGGGTATTTTTGAGTAAAAAAAAAAAAAAAAAAAAAAGATCTAGAGACTGTAATGTTACTTGGTAACACTGGATTGTAAGAGCAGTTAAGTTTTTGTTATTATTCTTCCTTCTAAGAATCTACTGTTTTCTGCTTTGGGTTGATTGTTCTGCTTTTGGCACATTTTCCTATTTGGATTTCATTTTCTGATTGACTTTTATGAACCCTGTGTTTACAAAACCATTATTTATTTTTTTGTTAAAAATACTTTTAACAGATTGTTATTTTTGTTGGGGGTGTGCATATGTGTGTGTTTGAATGTGTGTTAAGTGCAGATACATGCACATGTAAATGTGCATCAATGTAGGTGCTAGAAGTCAACCTTTTGAGCTTGTCTTCAGGAGAAATTCACTGTATTGGACATAAACGCCAGCATGAAGTTGGAAGTTATTAATGGAAGCAGCCTTACTGAATGTTATGGCATCCATTATATGAGAAATGCAGCTGGCAGTTCACTTTTTCCATCTTTTCCCTTCAGTTGGTATCATAGGTTTCTGAAATTTCCAGGATGATTTGCAGGAGCTCACATTCATTCCTTATTCCTACCTTATTCCTAGCTCCTGGTTTGCCTTTATTCAGTTGCTGAAGTCAGGATTTAAAATGAAAGACAAATTCATTGCTTTATCTTTTTACTTGGGGCCATTTTTTTTATAGGGGGAAAAGGCTGCGATTCAGTTAGACATTTACCTCTTCAACTTAAAAGAGAAATTATAACTAATTTTAAAATCCTTAAGACAAATTTTAATTTAAGATTTTTCTTTAGCATGAAAGTTAATGCTTCATAACTACGTGCAAATTGACATTTTTAAATAACCTCTTACATATGAACAATACAGGCTGAGCAAGTTGGTGTGTGTGTATGTGTGTGTGTGTGTGTGTGTGTGTGTAATACTAACTAAAGAAGTAGAATTATAGGTAAAGACTTCAAAAAATATGTGGTGAAAATGGTATAGATATATTCATACAGTATTCATGTTTGAAATTACTAAAAGTAACAATAAAATAAATGTTAAAAAGAAACAACCTCTTATTTATGTAAGTAACAACTTAAATCTTTTAGTGCATCCTTCAAAAGAAGTGGCTTTTTTATCCTTGCTGTACTTTTGAAAGTATAAATACATGACCTATAATATTTTCAGCTTTCCAGTTGTCACACCTTAAAACAGCAAGCACAAAATTTACACCTTTTATAGGAGAGAAGCAAGTGCCCTTTAAGACACTCACTGACTGACATGAAAATTATAACAAAATAAGAAGAGGCAAAATTTTAAGTTTCATGTACAAAAAAATAAATAAATAGAACTGTCTAATGAAATGGTGAGAATGCTGAGTCTGTGTCTGGTCCAGTATGTCTCTCTATGCTCAAAAGAATGTTTAGCTGTCTCAAAGTCTCAAACTCTATTACAGAAAATGCCAGCAGATACATTCTTATTAGACAAATCTTACCACACCATGCCTGCAGTCTAACAACCTGCTCATCCCAAAGACAACACTTCTTCAAAACATGGTTTTTTAGAACTTTTCTTCAATTGTATATCATGGGAGCCTGAGAGTAATAGGAGATATAAATTCAAGAATCTCTTTAAGGACAACTGCCATTAAATAGAGTTGCCACAGATTGAATACTTTTTAAGTTTGAGGGACACATGGAAGTGTTTGGTAGACACAGCAGTGACAGAAATGAAGGGACTTGAAGATCAGAATTTAAAGTATCTAACA
This sequence comes from Sigmodon hispidus, assembly GCA_004025045.1. Classification (NCBI taxonomy): domain Eukaryota; kingdom Metazoa; phylum Chordata; class Mammalia; order Rodentia; family Cricetidae; genus Sigmodon; species Sigmodon hispidus. The sequence continues at coordinate 153,728 of PVIH01001509.1, forward strand.
GTAGAATCCAAGATGATGTCATGAAAGCTGACTTTTTAAAGGTGAAAGACAAAGTTAAAAATTGAATGGAATGCATTTCAATAATCATAGGAAACTTGGTTTTGTAATATCTGTATTTTTAATGTAGCCAGATTTGAAGAGTTGAATTATTCCAAGTTTTTATCATAAAGTTAAAAATTATGATGGGAATATCTGGCTACTTTTACCCTTTGAGAAAACCTTCTGGGTATAAGATTAATATGTAAAATAAATTATAATTTTGTATATCTGCAACAAAAAGAAGATTGGCTTAAAATGAAATGAGAAAGTAGCATTAAAATTAAAATACCTTACAAATAATAAAAGGAGGTAAGTATTTTCTAAAATGTAAAATACAGTATTGCAGGAAGTTTTAAATCATAAATATATGTAGAACTATGCCATATGTATGTGTATATGCATATGTATAAATACACATACAAAGTGAAAGAAGTCATCACAAAGTTCTATATTTTCTGAAATTAAGCTATAAATTCAGCAGAATACCAATTTAAAAAGCAAAGCATGTTTTTAATGGAAAGACAAGAATATTCTAAGAGTCATATAGAAATTCACAATAAAGCCTAGTTAAAGTCAGCATGGTGAAACATGCTGTTATTTCTGCACTCAAGAAAGAGTGGTAGAAAGAACTATTCGATTTTGAGGCCAGACTGATCTACATAGTGACTTCTAAGGACTACAAGGAAAGACGCTTTTTTAGGAAACCAAGGTGGGAAGCAAGAGTCAAGAGCAGAATGGAGAAGCTGGCTCAGATGATGGAGCACTTTCCTTGCAGCATATGAAAGTCAGGTGCATACATTTTAGCAGTTACAGTCACAGCAGACCCTACAAGAAAAGGAAGGGGCATCAGCAGGAGAGACATATGGTTACAGTCCATAACTAGCGAGATGACAACAGACAAGAGGAAGAGAAGCCCAACACTCAGGATAGTTCTCACTTTTTCAAAAAACTGGGGACATGTGTACCCATACTCACACACACAGGAAAATATACAAGCACACACACACACATCAATATTTAAACTTGTCATATCACCAAAAAGATACCAAATCTTTTATGTTTCATGACTTTGGATAGTAGTTTGCAAATAGACAAATGGAAAAATTAAACAAAACAGACTGCAAAGCATAGCCCCATGGACCTGTTACTGTTTTTCCACAGAAAATTGACATTATATTTGTAATGGGTTAAATTATTGACACTTTAAAATGTTGAAGGCTGGCCTGATGGCACTGAAAGCAGAGTACTCAAGTCATATATAAAATTTCATCACCATGAATGAGAGTCATGCCCTAAAAGAAAATATTACCTCTGACAAAAACACTGTTAGATCACAAATAAGCAGGCCTGATGGTCCACGCCTGCAACCCTAGTATATAACAGGCAAGCATCGCATATATATATATATATATATATATATATATATATATATATATATATATATCAGGACCAAAAACAAAGCAAAATTTCTACCAGCACAAAACAAGTGAATAATTGAAAGAAAGCAAAATAGAGGGAGGTGTCACTTATCTTGTCTTTGCTTCCTATCAGATGTGTGAGAATGCAGAGAGAAATGGCATCTGAATGCTGAGGAGAGCCCTTGACTAGTCTGATTAGAGCTGGCAATGATATCAGACCCCCACCTCAAATCATGAGAAGCAGCTTTATATTGCTGACAGATTCCCCAAGTACAGTGGTCCAACTGACCTGTGTAAACTAAGATGCAAATATAAAGAGAAAAAGAAAATTTGTCAAAATGATGAAGAATCTATTTTATTTTTGTATGAAAAAAATAAATTTAGATCAGGTTTTGTAATAGATAGAAAATAATTCCAAACAAATCATACACTTGAAAATGAAGTATAAAGCTGCATTCTTCTTTTATAAAGGGGTGTGTGTGTGTGTGTGTGTGTGTGTGTGTGTGTGTGTGTGAGAGAGAGAGAGAGAGAGAGAGAGAGAGAGAGAGAGAGAGAAAGAGAGAGAATATGTTGAGTATATGCAGATGCCTGAGAAGCTAGAAGAGGTTGTTTACCCAACATGTAGAGTTCCAGACAGTTCAGTGGTGACTGTGAGCTTTTATAGATGCTGGAAAAACTCAGGTCCTCTGAAAGAACAGTAAGCACTTTTAAATGCTGAGCTCCCTCACTATCTGCTAGAATAAATCAATGCTTTTTCTAGAATGTTAAAATGAAGCAAATGTAAATTATCCTCATTTTTAAATGGGAAGAACTTACTTTATATGCCAAAAAAAAATGTGTTGTAAAAAGTATTGAGGAGTTGGATGATAGCAAACAAAAGCAATTCTCTTAAGAAATGAAAGAAATACCATAATAAAGAAAGATAGCTGAGAAAAATGAATGCAAAAATATAAAACCCTGAAGTGTCTCTGAGAAAAAAATATTTTTGTACTTGAAAATTTGAATGTAGCTTACAAGTAAAGATGTTCATGAGGCTGATAGATATGTGGCAGGCTTTCAGTTTCCTTGCTCACTGAGAAATGACAGTTAAACAGGACAAATTTTTACTACAAAGTCACTAACACATCTGAAATTCAGTGAGATGGAAAACATCAGCTATGATCAAGGAGGTAGAGAAAATGACACAACAATATTCAAAATAGAATTGTTTACAACAAACCTTGAAAACATCCACAATAAAATTAAACATTAATTAAGATTATTCAACTTAACAGCATAAAACAACTACTTATTCTGCATATAAAAGTTTTACAATATAAGTTTATATAAAAGTATTAAATTGGATATTTTATTTATATAAAATTCTAAAGAATCAAAGAAAGACTGAGGCCTTTGAAATTCAGACTCTTGTCCAGACAGGAATCAGAGGTAATCAGATAAAACACCCATCTAAAGAGTCCCTCTCTGGGACCAGGGTCAATCCTTAGGGTCTGATCTCAGATTCTCCCTAGCAGACAGGTGCTAGGCTTTAATTACAAGGGGCCTCCTTCAGCAACTGCTAAAAGAAAGGACCTTGCACAGCCAGGACCCACCTCCAGGGCAAACTACATCATCAGAGAAGGACTAAGGCCTTTGAAATTCAGACTCCTGTCCAGAGCAGAGTGAGAGATCAAGCAGAACCCTTGCTCCGAGCAGACAGGAGACACAAAAACCCATTTGCCACAACTGACTAAGAGCTAACTAATCCTGAACTACTGAAGCCATGGGAAGATGTCAGTGCAAGAATACATATGACAATATAAAGAACAACAAGGCAATACCAGAAGAAACTGGTGGTTCTACAACAACAAGACCTGAACAGAGCAATGAAGATGAAACAGAAGGAAACAACAGCAAAAAACACCTCTATGAAGATTATTGAAAACTTCAAAGAGGATATAATAAAATTCCCTTAAAGAAATAGAAGAAAATACAAACAAAATTTGGAAGAGATGAACTAAACCTTGAAAGAAAACCAAGAAAAGATAAACCAAAAAATAAAAGAAACATTGCAAGAACTAAGAACTGAAATAGAAGCAATAAAAAAGGCACAAAAAGAGACAAAGGTAGAAATAGATAACCTGAAAAAAAGAGCTGGACTAAAGATATAAGCATAACCAACGGAATCCAAGAGATGGAAAAGAGAATCTCTGGAGAAGACTCAGTAGCACAAATAGATAGACATATCAGTCAAAGAAAACACTAACCAAAAAAGCCATAACACAAAATGTTCAGGAAATTTGGGACACCATGAAAAGACCTAACCTGAGAATAATAAGAATAGAAGAAAGAGAAGAATATTAGCTAAAAGTTTCATATAATGCATTCAATAAAATCATAGAAGAAAACTTTCCCAAGTTCAAGAAGGAAATGCCTATAAAGATACAAGAAGCCTACAGAACACCAAATAGATTTGCCCCCCCCAAAAGTCATCTTGCCATATAATAAACAAGTCACAACATACAGAAGAAAGAAAAAAATTTAAGAGCTGCAAAAGAAAAGGGTCAACTTACCTATAAAGGCAGACTCATCAGAATAACACTTAACTATTCAGTGGAAACAATGAAAGCAAGAAGGTCCTGGTCAGAAGTTATAGACACTAAAAGAACATGGCTGCCAAACTATACTACTATACCCTGCAAAACTATCCATCACCATAGATGGAGAAAACAAGATATTCCATGACAAACTCAGACTGAAACAATACCTATCTACAAATCTGGCCCTTCAAAAAGCATTAGAGGGAAAACTCCAAGCTAAGGATCTCAGATATACCCATGAAACTACAAATAATTGATAGCTCCACAGAAGAAAAGCCCAGAGAAAGGAAATGCATATAAGCTACCACCAAAAATAACAGGAAATATCAATCAGTGGCCACTAATATCCTTTAATATCAATCGACTCAATTCAGCTATAAAAAGACACACACTAGCAAGATGGATACAAAAACAGAAACTACACTTCTGCTGCATACAAGAAACACATCTCAACCTTAAAGACAGACATAGACTCAGAGTAAAGGGTTGGTAAAAGACTTTCCAATCAAATGACCCTAAGAAACAAGCTGTTGTTGCCACCCTAATATCTAACAAAGTAGACTTCAAACTAAAATCAATTAAAAGAGCCCAGTCTGGACATTGTTTACTCATCTCAGGAAAAACTGATCAAGATGAAATCTAAATGCTGAATATTTATGCCCCTAATATAAGGGCACCTAGCTATGTAAAGGAAACACTACTAAATCTCAAATCCCACATCAGTTTTCATACCCCAATAGTGGGAGACTTCAATACTCCAATTTCACCCTTGGATAGGTCAACCAGACAAAGACTCAACAGAGAAATAAGGAGTCTAACAGAGCTTATGATGCAAATGGATTTAATGAATATTTACAGAAGCTTCCACTGAAACACAAAGAATTATGCCTATTTCTCATCACCACATGGAACTTTCTCTAAAATTGACCACATGAATCATCATAAAGCAAATATCAATAGATACAAAAAATGGAAATAATCTCTTATATCATATCGGACAGCCAGGACCTAAAATTAGAGTTCAACAATATCAAAAATCACAGAAAGCCTGTCAACTCATGGAAACTAAACATCACTCAGCTGAACCACCTCTGGGTCAAGGAAGAAATTAAGAAAGAAGTCAAAGTCTTCTTAGAATTTAACAAAAATGAATCCACAACATACCAAAACTTGTGGGACACAATAAAAGCTTCTTCAGTCACTATGGAATGTAGTATGATGTTTCTCAGAACACTGGGAATCTATTGTCCCAAGGATCCAACAATACCACTACTGGGCATATACCCTAACGATGCACATTCGCTGCACTCCAAAGGCATTAGCTCAACTTTGTTCATAGCAGCAATATTTGTTATAGCAAGAATCTGGAAACAACCTAGATGCCCCTCAACTGAGGAATGGATTAATCGACTGTGGTACATCTACACAACGGAGTACAACTCAGCACTAAGAAAAAATGATATCCTAAATTTGAAGGCAAATGGATGGATTTGGAGAATATCCTCCTGAGTGAAGTATCACAAACCCAGAGAGGTAAGCAGGGGATGTACTCACTCATTAGTGGTCTTTAAACAAAAAAGCAGAAAGCAAAGCATTTCTAAGCTGCAAAGCACAACCACTGAACAGCTTGGGATCTGAAACACCTTGGACTGACACCTTGGAGCCCATTCCCTCCAGAGGAACACCTGACCCAGTCCTGATGTTGGGGTGAGGAAAGTGAATCTGACTGGAGTGCATGCTGAACTAAGCCACCTTGGGACCTTGGGACCTCCTGCCCTGGGTGGGGAGGAGATAAGGTAATGTGGAGAGAAGAGAATGACTGGAAGGGGCGGGAAGGGGAAGGGAGTTTGAAGAAGGGTATACATGGATAAAAATATGATTTTATTCATAATAAAAAAATTGTAAAAAAAGACATTTACTAAAAATAATTCAAAAGAAAAGGTATTTATTGATACTGTTAGAAATCAAATTAATGGCAAGTTTTTAAAATATTGAAGTTGAATGGACAGGAAGAAGATTCCACTGCTGTATGGATCTACCAGCTACTTGATATTATACCCATTATTTAAACACTGTGAGTTCAGCACTTGGAGGCATGTATGTCATATATTACAATAAAAGTGTTTTGTTGCAAAATAAAATAGAAGTATGCAAAGTAAACCTACCCATCCTCAGGAGAATAAAACAAACATTCTCAAGGCAACCAGGAATTAAAGGCAGCACCCACCATTATGTCCAATATATGGAAGTAAAAGCACGGAATCTAAGTGAAACTGGTCTGTGTTTGTCTCAGGCTACAGCCTTTATGAGTTCATGTGTTGTGCTTAAGAAAAAAATGCATCCTGATGTCTGTGGTAACAAAGAATAGATTGTAAATTCAAAAACTGTACTTGGAGACTTTTGAATAGTAGTAGTTGATAATTTTCTTAAGTAATGATTTCTTCCTTGATTACAACTGATTAGCAAAAGAAAATTTCTTTCAGTCAGATCCATTTATATGAAATTTAAAACTTATTAAAATAAGTTACATATTTTATGTTTGAGTGCATTTTATATGTGAACATCTATTTTATATACTTAAATGTACATTTTTATGAAGTAAATTCAGAACCACAAAAATATATACAAGTAAATATATTCAGGTTTTAAATAAATAAAAAGCTGTGCTATGGGTAAAGCAAGAATCATTTCTGTTTGAATTTAGAATGCCTTGCATGATTTTTGAGGCATATTTATCTTCTTGATTAGAGCTTGTTTAGACTGATATTAAAATTAGCCTGCACTACTTGAAGATACAACACCTGATCTTGAAGAATTACATCTAAAGTATATTAGTTAACAGAGGGAAGTTATCTGGGGATTAAGTATTTTACACTAATATTCATCCCAAAGAGCATCAACATGCTGATAAATGAGAATTAGCTGTAAATTAAAACCAA
>PVIH01001509.1:160802-232114 GCA_004025045.1 Sigmodon hispidus
GAGAGAGAGAGAGAGAGAGAGAGAGAGAGAGAGAGAGAGAGAGAGAGAGAGAGAGAGAGGGAGGGAGGGAGGGAGAATGTGTTGAAATAAAAACACAGGTTTATATGGTAGCCATCAGAGTTTTGATTTGATTTGATACTTTTGCTTTTACCAAATTTCAGCCAATTCCTTGACCTCTTTATATTCTGACAATAGCTTGCTTCTTTTTGTGACTATAAACAATTGGCCATAATGATATGCATGGCATTGTTGGGAAGTATGTCTTCCTTCCTTATGCAGACATTATTCTGTGATTAGAAAACATTGAAAGCAGCTTTCCAGAAAAGAATAAACCACTTTCTACCAGGAGAGCACCAGCAAGTGCCAGCTAAGAAAGATTAGTATGGAGGAATAAAAGATTATTTGAATCCTCTTCTGTGGGTCTGATCAAGTGAAGCACATCCATCCCCTTTATATTTTCCGTCCTTACTCAATTGAATATAATGAATCTATTACTAAAAATATGGTATATGTCTGTGCAAAAATATACCTTTAGATGTTCCCTTTAACTGTCTGTTTTTAAATAGAGCCAGCAACAAGACATGAATTTAATGTACTTACTAATTGGGATTAGAGGTATGCACTAACATGCCTGAATGTTACTAGCTTTTAATTTAAAGGACATGCTCAAGATGTTTTAAAAGGTTTATAGATATGTTTCTATTCCTTTATCAAAACAACTTTCTGAGGAGTGGCTTATAGGTTTGTAGAAACTACATAATGCCTGCCTCAAGTCAGTTGATCAGTCCAGAATAGCCTAGACACTTGCCTGGTTGCCTTCTCTGCCTTGAAGAAAGGCTGCTGCAACCTTTTAAAGGATGAGATCGACCTTGGTAGTCATTCTCCGTGTGACCCATGGGGCGAGCATTTGATCTTTCAGGGTAGCTCAAATCTTTGCCCACTGGCAGCTTTTTATAAGCCTGAGGCTCATCTAAGCCTAGTCAAGAGTAAAGACAGCCACAGCAGGATAGAAAACCACCACAAACATCAAAAACTTATGTTCCAGCCATAGAGAGAGAAAAGAGATATTACTTTTTTTGTACTCCCTACTTCTCCATCAGAAGGCACTAGGTAGTTTTCTTGCTTTCTCTTTCATGAATCCAGCAAGCTGTTTGAAAACTACAGTAATAAGTAGGGTACCCTACAAAAAAGCTATAAATGCCAAATTATTATCCTCTTTACTTATGAATATCAATTTCATAGTCTGGTATGGAAATTGTTGTGCTTAAACAATATTTCATGTCTTAAATTGATGATGTTTAAAACACTAAATTTTTACTACTGTTAATTTTTATGAATATAATTTCTTAATAAGACCAGTTAGACAATGAGGATAATAGAGAATGCATCATTATTAGAACATGAATGTTGTGTTAAATATTCTACTAAATTTCAAAAAGTTTCTGGAACCTGGCAGTTTCTAGTGAAATTGCCAAATCCACCACAGATTGAGAAGCTAGGTAAGCATTTTATTTCATTCAGGACCTTGCATAAGTAACTAAACTGTGTTGCCAATTTTATTATATGGCTTTATTTTGAGAGTCAGATTTTCATCTCAGAAGAGTCCATGATCTAGAATCCAGAGGGAAGACAGTGGTTCTTTTAGTCTGACCTTGGTACCAAACTTCAGTTTTTGCTAAAATGAGAAAAGAAAGTTTTGAAAAGCAAGCTGATTCATTTAGACCACAATTTTGCTGCCTAAACAGAAGCACAAAACAAAAGTCTTAATCTAGATATAGTTGGAAAGCTTGGGTAAGCAGAGACACAGGGCTTGCTTATGTTAAGAGTTTCCAATAAGAAAAGTCTGGGGTTATGGTTGTCTCAAGCTCTTAGTGTGCCTGCTCTGGGCACAGAATTTGAGGATTGCTGTATAAGAAATAGTAGTGGGGTCGTGTCCTTATGGAAACACTAAAAAGTTGGAAAATATTCTCCCCATAGAAGACCACACAGATTGGTTGTCCCATATCAAATGGTCCATCCTGAAACCACACATATAAGTAACATTATATAGACTGAGCACGTTATACTAACTTATACATATATAAATGCAAATAAAAATTAATTAAAAAGAGGCCATGAATTTGAAAGAGATCAAGGAGGTGTATAGAAGATGGTTTAGAGAGAAAAAAGGGAAGGAAGAAATGTAACTGTACTATAAACTCAAAAATAAAATTAAAAATAGGTCAGATACTTTCAAGCACATATCTAAAGCAATGCAAAAGAAACAGAGACATATATACTTATAAAATATAAAATCATGCATGTGCTTACATTTATATATGCATATGTGATAAATAACAATTCACTATCTTTTTCCTTTATTAAATGCTGCAATTCATCTAAGAGATCTTCCTAGGGAGAATGTTTACAGAACTGAGATTATACTAAGACTTCAAGCTACGTCTTTAAACAAACCCTCTGCTATTGTGAAATTCTGTCCTTTTAAATAACATATTTAAAATGTAATTCACCATCATTCTAATCTGTTTTTCCAGCTTTCCTGGCTTCAAAATGGGGACATCTGGAAATGTTATTGGTTAAATTTAGGTGAAAAAAATTCTGGAGTAGATTAGCATCTAATTCAGTGTGACTGGTACTTTCATAGAGGGAAAGAACATGCAGAGGGTGTAGAGATAGACCTGATGCAGTGTCTGCAAGCATTGGGGCAGCCAACTATTACCAGAAGCTGAGAAAAAGAAAAAAAAAAAACAGATTTCTCTTCAGGACTCTCATAAACCTGCAGGCACCCTGGCCACAGGCTCCTCGTGTCCAAAAGAATGTATCTACATGACTTGTTAGCTTGCTCATGACGTTTTGTTACAGCAACTGCAGAAAACTAATACGTTCTCTGCTGTGCCTAATCATTTTGAACTTACTTCTTAAGACTTGCTGCTCATCTAGATATCTGGGGGTTTATTTTTTTAAATAGTTTTCATACTAGTTTAATTTTATACCATTAAGAATGCTTCCTCAAAGGAACAGGATAAAGAAGAGAGTGAGATAAAATGTTACCGTCTCAGTTTCCAATCATTAAATTTAAGAAATCTATACACATCTAGAATGCTCTTTTGATCACTTTCCATTGATGGCATATCCAGTATCTCAAGCTCTGGGCCCTGTTTTAATTGCCCATGCTCAGCTTTAGCACCCTGGCTTAATGTATTTGTTTTTTTGGCACTCATCCTTGGCTTTTCTCCTGAATCTTTTTGCCCCTTGCACTTGGTTCTGATGCCCCTGCAGTGTCCTGCAGCTGCAGCTGGTAAAAGCTTTCCACTTGCCCTTTATTTTTGGCTCTTTTCATTTGTCTGGTTCTTCCCCTTCTCTCCCGGAGTCTACTTGTAACAACACAATTGTCTCCTCATTGAAAAGGTCCATTCAACTTTGCGTCTGCATACACAAAATTCTCTTCATGAGGTCTTATTTATTAAGTAAAACTCTGAAACATAAATATAATTATTACATCTTTCTCAACTTTATTTTTCTTATCTCCAAACTTTTAGAATCATAATAATTAGACTGAACATGATGTTATTTCTACTTCCCTTTCAGGCCTTTTGGCCACTGCCTGCACTCTGTCCTCCCAAAATTTTTCCAGCTTTAGTTTTTCTCTTCCCCTTCTTGTGTATGTTTGGTCTCCAAGACTTCATGCTACATTAATTGTAGCTTTGAATAATTCTTTCATCCCTTTCTTCCTTTTACCGTTAGTAGCCTTAGTGCATTCAACACCAACTATCTGTTAAAAAAATACCCAGAAAGCTTTAAAAAAAGGGAAAGAGAGACTTGCCCATTTTGCTGCCTATTGTTCTCACTCTATCAAAGCCATAGGAATCTTTTTCCATGAAATAATTCCCCAAGTAATAATCACTGGCCCAGGATAATGCTCAGTAGTTTTAACATTTGTAATATGGATGATTCCCCATACATCCTAGCCCTTTGGTCCTTTACTTTTAATATGATAACACATTGGATCACACAATTCCATAACTTATATGCTTTATAACCCATCATTACTTGAAATAACTCTTCTATTTACTATCATAATCACTAATCCAGTGTTGAATGAACTGTACCTTTATGTTTCCATCTTTCATCCATCCAGTGAATAAGCTGCAAGATGTTATTATTTTACCCCTTGACATTTTCCAAATCATCAAAGCTGCTTACTCCATTTTCAGTTTTGCTCAACCAGACCTGGTCACCCATTTCAATAATACTTCTATCATGTAGAATATAGTTATTCTGAATTATCATGTTTGTACAGATGAGGAGGAATTTGTTCTGTTGGTATAGTGGGTTTTCATGATGTAGCCTCTGCCTAATAATATGAAACATGTATACAGTGCATTACTTTGTATGATTATCGTATAAGGTACCCATATTCTAAATTCACTACCACCTGTAAGTTATTAGCATTGCTTCCAGTTTATACTCATATGTACAGCTCTTCATCCAGCCCTATGTTCAACTGGTCTATAGCCAAATTTCTCATTCTACTCTTAATTTCCTATGCTAACAAACAACCTTATTTCTAATGACTGACTCAGGTTCAAAATGTCAATGCCATTTCATACTTGCATTTATTTATTTCTTCACCAGTCATTATGTTCCTGTTCCTTCCTAAGGAGTTCATTATGTCCAAGAGGTAACAAAGGAGAATGAGCAATACAATTCCTTGGCGATCTTGGTTCAGCTGGGGGGAAAGGCTGACAAACAAGTGAAGTATGCAGTAAGTGGTGTTCTAGGGGTACCACTAAAAGGCTGTCAGGAATAAGGAGAGAGTGATTCATGCTATGTGAGGGGCCTGAAAGAACCACTTTCCAGAAGGCCCATGTTTACTTGAGACTTCAGCAATATCCATGTATTTAAAAATAGAGGTTGTAAGTTCAAGAAACCATTAAAGCAATAGTTATTATAACAAAGATGAATAAAATGAAATATAGTTTGAATGGAATATGGAATGAAAGGGATTTTGATAAATAATTTATCTAAGAATTATAACAGAAGGCAAGAGTGTTCTCAGCCTCTGAGCCTGAATGAAAACTCATCTTAGGCCTATCAATCTGGCAACAATATGGATCAGAGAAGAAAACAGCTTTGATTACAATTTTCCTGTTTTCCTAGTGTTTAGTTATTGATGAAATCTTACTGATGTTTCCTTTATTGTACTGTTTGCATCTTATCTGCATGTTATTTTCTATATTCTAATTTTCTTGGTTCAGCAGTTCGTGATCTTTTCCTCAAATATCTAGACTACAGAATGAACAATTTATATCATGTCATTCACATAATCACAAACATTCCAGGACACCAACTCCCTACAACAATGTGGATAAATTGTTCATTGTGACACTTAGGCCCTTCCTAAAGACCTATCTATCCAATCATGTGTTATTATGTAGAGGTCATGTTCGGTGCTGTAGCAAATCTTTCTGCCTCATATTCCTATGTGTCAGAGACATGTCCTCCCCTGCACATCTGATTTTTGTTGTCTTTATCTTAGATAATGTCTTCCTACCTCTGCATTTTGAAAGCTTATTCATTCTTAAAGCTGGATCTAAAGGTGTACCTCATTGCAAGGTTAATACCTTAAATGATTGCAAACATACATGATTATATTTTTTCAAAAAGTATTCTACCATCTTATTCTTAACTGATATGTAAAAATACTTAAAAGGTAAGATTTCAATGGGCTTCCATGTAATATTTTGACACATATATACATCATTTAAATTTTTCATCTGTTTATGCATTTCAATCATACCACTTGTTTATGTAGAAAACTGTCAAAAAATCTTTTGTGGTAGTGTTTGGAATGGTGTGCTACATAATCTTTGTCTGTGGTCACCCTACTTCTAACAGCACAACAAAACTGCATGTCCCTTTCTAACTCTGACATACACCCAGTGAGGAGGTTTTCCCCATAGCTCCCTTCTGTCTACTGCTACTGAACTGCTATTCAAAGAAATAAGTATTTTTATACCCCACATAAAATAATTTTTTACATGTCTGACTTGTTTTATGTAACATAGCAATTTACTGCATCATCTATGGTGTTATAAATAATGAGATTTAATACAATAAAAATTATTTTATTTTTGAGATTATAATTAGATCATATTCTCTTTTCTTTTCTCTTCCCAAATCCTCCCATTGACTATTGAAATTTCTATATGTCTTTATAACAATGTGACCATACAATAAATTTCTCACAGCCACACTACCCCTCACTGCCTTGTATTTTCTTTCATTTGATTTTAGGACATTGCCTTCCATAAAGTATGTATTGATTAGGGCTGTTAATTTAAATATAGTTTCAGATACCAAATGTGGCATATTTTAAAATTATTCTAATTCAATATAATAATGTGTGTAGACAGGATAATTTCTTGTGTAACAGGAAGTGGTAAGGCTCTGAAAAATTCATATTCAGTTGTATATATTTTTGTTTTCTCCTCCATACTCCACTGCCCTGGACAGAAAAACAGCTACAAAAGCAATAACAAAAACCAATCAAAGTAGTTCTGTTATATGAACATGGTCCAATCTCTATGTTGGGAAAATGTCTTCTAGCATGATAGTATGAGAAAAAAAGAATGGCAATTTAGTAAAAGAATAATATTATTTTTTACTTCTAAGCATCAAATAAATGAAATTAGGTTTTTTTTCTGTGTATTCAACTTTTTGATGTCACATAATAACTATTAGATTCAAGAAACTATACCAAGATTGTTATCTCAGTTGTCAATTTCCTTTCTCTGTCTCTGTGGCAGAGACTAGGGTACTTTGCAAGTATATATCTCAAATGTTTTAATTGGTCTATTCTAAATGGCTTACAACTGAGAGAAAATGACAGTATGGCTAGGTAGAACAATTAAATACAGTTTTCTGTTTTTCTACCTTTAGCTAAGTAAGCCATACAACAATGCAAGAAATGTGTAGCAACATGCACAGATAAGCTAAATGAAATAAGACATTGCATTAAAAGGTTGTGTACCTTTTGTGACTCTTCTTCTTGTTTAAAGTCTCTGCGAATAAGTAGAAGCTATTAAAGTTCAACTATAAAAGCTTACTTACATATTAATCCTTCTCATATTTATTCAGTACTTACTATGTCTCTGGAAAGTACTGAAGTTATTGGAGATATACATGTAAACCTGTATGGACACTTACCCAAAGGATGTCACAATGAGAAGTACAAGTAATAAAATGAATAAAAAATGACACTGGGCAGAAATTGGGGCATGATGCAGCTGGGAAACTAGGCCACTATTCTACAGTATAAAAACTGGCAAAGACCCCGGTGAGATGGAACAGAATTCCTATTCTAAAGCAATAACTAACCAAAGACTACAAAACAAACCTCTAGGTATAAGTTTTAAAGTGGAAGTCAAGAATTTCAGGAAAAGGAAGTGATAGTGTTCTATCAAGATGTGGGGGTCTACAGGCAAAATCAAAATTGACACAGATTTGCCCCTTTCTGAGCTTAGGTAAAAATGAAAACACATTGGAGATGAAGAAGAGAAAGGAAATGATTTTCTTACAACTCAGAAAAATGTTTATAAGAAAGATACCATCAAGGAAATCTAAGAGGACATTATATTTACTTAAAATGAACTGAGCTATAGATAGAAATATATGAGAAAATTGCAATATGAAATTGAATATAAATGTAACTGTAAATTATATAGAAAGTATATTAAGTTGCTAAGAACAGATTTATTACCATAGACAATTGAATCAATATGTGAAAGCTTTGTAAACCTTAACTAAAGAGTAGACCAAGGAAAGAAAGACATTTTAATGAGCAAAGGAAAACACAGAGAGATAAAGGAGATGTAAGAAGGTAGCTATGGGAGTTTGGAAACAAAGATCTATCACACAGATGTATGCTACTTCAGAAGAAAATGCCAGAACATGTGTAACAAAATGCACCATCAACCTTAATAAACATCTGTGTACAGTATCAACTGAGTATAACAAAACTTTTGCAGACATAGATGAAAAAAAAAAGACAATCATCTTTTTACTATAGTATTGAGTACTTATGATCAGTGCTGAAGGAACCATGTCCATTCTCTTTATTTGAAAGATAATACTCTGGACAATTACAAATTGAAAAAGTAGAGTAGATCACCTGAATGAAAGAATTTTACAAAGCAGGAGATATAACCTCCAAAACAGGTGCTGGGACCAGATGGTTTTTACAAATGAGGCCCTTTAACCTTCAAAAGCTGCAAAAATGCCAGTGATGCTGAAATTATCCCAGGACCTGAAAAACATGGAACAGTAACTGGGTAACTACACAATGCCAGTAGAGTAAGAGACTGAGATGCAGAAAATGAATGAAATTGCACGTGGCAAACTAATTTTATTCTAGAATGTAAGAGATAATCTATCATTTGCAAACTAAATTCTAGCAGAATGGCACCAGAACCAGGGATATTAGACAATAATGGCAGATTCTTAATAATAAAATCATGTGCTTCATATTTCTTCTGTTTATACCTTCTTGAACTCCTTCCTGGACAGTGGGGTGAGGATTGACTCTGTTTTGGCTATTGCTGCATTATCTGTGTAAATATGTTGTAAGAAAAATCAATAAATATGTTTCACTATGTGTATGATTAAATGCAGAAGAAGTTGCCAAGGAAGAGATAAAATATTTATAATAGGTACAAATAAAATTCAGCAATGATTCAATTACTAGATTGAATTAATTGATTTGAGAACCAAAGAAGCCAGTTATTTGTTGACAGAAGTGGGATGTGTGACATAGAATATTAGTCACCTTGACACATTACCATGACACAGAGTGAAATTACAAGTGCAACCATATTAATGTAAGCACAGAATCCTAATGTGACTCTAAATATTGTGTTAGGAATATGGAATGATGAATATTTATTTTTAGAACTATATAATTATAAATAATAATGAAAAATAAAAATACAATGTATGTGGATATATCAGCTGACAAAAGTTTATGTACTGCATTTAGGGTATGAGTGAAAATATGAGACAGTGCAAAATAAAACAAATGAAGGAGCTGTAATCTAGTTCTCTCTAGGGAGTAAAATTAAGGATTATAAGAAAGATTTTATGCATTTAAATTACTTTTAAAATGATGCTTGTACTTTAAGAATTTTGAACCTAAGTTTAGTAAAATAAGAACATATAAATTAATTAATCCAGATTATAAAATATTAATTTTAAGCACAAAAGCTTTTTGTAACAAGAGAAAAAGAATTATCTTAATTAATGATTGATGTGGGAGGACCCAGTTCACTTGGCCTGGTGGTCTTGTGTGCAATGAAAATGAGCAAGCCATGGAAAGCAAGACACAGAGTGCTGTCTACCATAGCCTCTGCACCAGTTCATACCTCCAGGTTCCTGCCTTTCATTCCTGTGCTGGCTTCCCTTTATTCTGGATTATAGCTCTAAAATAAAACAAGCAAGTGAACAAAACCCACTTTTCTCCTACAGTTATTTCTGATCGTAATTTTTTATCAGTCCTCATAAAAACAAAACACATTTAATCAAGAGGCTTTCTCTGTTTCTCCTCTGGGCCTTTACTGTTGTAGTTGTTACTATTATTATGTGTGGACAAACAGCATTCTTGCAGCCTGGAAGACAGTGGTGTGCTCGAATGACCTTACATTGGCTGATCAGTGCTAAGTGCACACAATGCTTCACCTATCTGCATTTAGTGACATGAGTTCATAACTTGAAAAGTGTCCATGGAAGAACCATTTACACCATGAAATATGACAAATGACACAAATTACACATACCACTAGTTAGTTGCATTGAATACATGAACATTGGAGTGTGGCAAACATTGGACTAGGTCATTTGTTTTTCAAAGATATATTAGAAACACATGGCCTGATGATGAGCCTGATCCCCAAGGGGTAATTCGGATGCAGAAACTCCTTAATTGGAGCTTCTTAGGGAGATCCTTTCTCTGCAAAAATGTGCATCTTAAACAACTTTTGTGCATGAATCCTATGCATCTAAATGATTGATAACTGCCTCCTTAAAAAAACAGTCCCAAGGTATTCCTTAGTTCCCAAATTAAAATATGAAGGATCTCTGAGTCATGAAAAATGATTCCCAGGCTGTGATACCTAATGTGTATAATTAGCATGCCAGAATTTCAGAACTGTGATGGGATACTGACCTTTGGTGTTGTCATTCTACCCATTTAATAGCCAGGATATGCATGTGACTATCTTATGCCTAACTTAGTCATGCACATTCCTATGAACTGAATGGATAGATGACTTGTCATAGTCTCACAGTCTACAAGTGGAGAGGAATCAAATTTGAGGAGCTGAGCTTTCGAAACTGGCCTGAAAATCACCAACGCTGTGATTCAGTGTTTTTGGATCTTTTTTGTTTTTTTTTTTCTTTTCTTTTTTTTTTAATTGAAATTTCTTTTTTATTATTATTATGAACAAAGAAGTCACACTTTCTATTCTTGTATATCCTTATTTAAGGTCCCTTCCCCCTCTGACCACATCAGGTTATTCTCTCTTCTCCACAACTCCCCCTCCCCCTCTCCCCCCACCAGGGGCAGGGAGCAGGCAGTCCCAAGGTCCCACTGCCCCAATATTGCTTAGTTCAGCCTCCATTCCTGGCAGATCCAGTTTTCTCCCAACAACTTCAAGACTGAGTCAGGTGTTCCTCTAGAGGGAGTGGGATCCAAGGAGTCAGTCCAAGGTGTTTCTGATCCCAAGCTGTAAAGTCCTTGTGGTTTGCAGCTTGGACATGCTTTGGTTTTGTTTGTTTGTTTGTTTGTTTGTTTGTTTAGAGTTCACTAATGAGTGAGTACATCCCCTGCTTATCTTTCTGGGTTTGTGAGACCTCGGTCAGGAGGATATTCTCCATATCCATCCATTTGCCTGCAAATTTTAGGATATCATTTTTTCTTACTTCTGAGTAGTACTCCATTGTGTAGATGTACCACAGTTTGTTAATCCATTCTTCAGATGAGGGGCATCTAGGTTGTTTCCAGGTTCTTGCTATTACAAATAACGCTGCTATGAACATAGTTGAGCTAATGCCTTTGGAGTGAGACTGTGCATCTTTAGGGTATACACCCAGAAGTGGTATTGCTGGGTCCTTGGGGAGATTGATTCTCAATTTTCTGAGAAACCACCATATTGCATTCCAAAGTGGCTGAACAAGCTTACACTCCCACCAACAATGGAGGAGTGTTCCCCTTGCTCTCCATCCTCTCCAGCATAGGCTGTCATCTGTGTCTTTTATCTTAGCCAATCTAACAGGTATCAGGTGGTATCTCAAAGTTGTTTTGATTTGCATTTCTCTGATGGCTAAAGAAGATGAGCACTTTTTTCAAGTGCCTTTCTTCCATTTGTAATTCTTCTACTGAGAATTCCCTTTTTAGTTCTGAACCCCATTTTTAGATTGGGTTATTCAAGGTTTTGGGCTCTAGTTTTTTGAGTTCTCTATATATTTTAGAGATCAGTCCTCTGTCACCTGTAGGTGTGGTGAAAATCTTTTCCCATTCTGTAGGCTGTCAGTTTGTCTTATTGACTGAGTCCTTGGCCTTACAGAAGCTTCTCAGTTTCAGGAGGTACCAATTATTGATTGTTGTTCTTAGTGTCTATGTTAGTGGTGTTATATTTAAGAAGTGAGCACCTGTGCCAATGCATTGCAGGATATTTCCCACTTTCTTTTCTATCAAGTTCAGTGTGGCTGGGATTATGTTTAGGTCTTTGATCCACTTGAATTTGAGTTTTCTGCAGGGTGATATAGGCTTCGATCTATTTTCGTTTTTCTACACACTACCAGGAATCACCCCTTTGATTCATTGAGTTTTTGTATTGTTCTTTTTGTTTCAATTGTATTGCTTTCAGCACTAAGTTTGATGATTTCCTGCTGTCTACTCCTTCTAGGTGAGTTCGCTTGTAATTATTCTAAGGCTTTCAGCTGTGCTGTTAGTTCTGTATTGTGGAATTTATCTAGGCTTTTCATATAGGCATCTAGTGCTATGAATTTTCCACTTAAGACTGCTTTCATTGTGTCCCAAAGTTTGGGTATGTTCTGCATTCATTTTAGTTAAATTCTAGGAAGACTTTGATATGTTTCTTAATTTCTTCCTTGACCCAGAGGTGGCTCAGTTGAGTGATGTTTAGTTTACATGAGTTGGTAGGCTTTCTGTGACTTTTGATGTTGTTGAACTCTAACTTTAGGCCCTGGTGGTCTGATATAATACAAGAAATTATTTCCATTTTTTGTATATGTTGATATTTGCTTTATAACCAATTATGTGGTCAATTTTAGAGAAAGTTCCATGTGGTACTGAGAAATAGGTATATTTCTTTGTGTTTCCGTGGAAGCTTCTGTAAATATTTATTAAATCCATTTGCATCATAAGCTCTGTTAGACTCCTTATTTCTCTGTTGAGTCTTTGTCTGGTTGACCTATCCAAGGGTGAAAGTAGGGTTTTGAAGTCTCCCACTATTATGGTGTGAGAACTGATGTGGGATTTGAGCTTTAGTAGTGTTTCTTTTACTTAGATAACTACCCTTATATTAGGGGCATAAATATTCAGCTTTGAATTCTCATCTTGATCAATTTTTCCTAAGATGAATAAGTAAAGTCCACCCAAGTCTCATTAAACTGATTTTAATTTGAAGTCTACTTTGTTAGATATTAGGGTGGCAACACCAGCTTGTTTCTTGGGGCCATTTGATTAGAAAATCTTTACCCAACCCTTTACTCTAAACCTGTATCTGTCTAATGTTGAGATATGTTTCTTGTATGCAGCAGAAGGATTACTTCTGTTTTTGTGTCCATCATGTTAGTGTGAATCTTTTTATAGGTGAATTGAGTCCATTGATATTAAGGGATATTAGTGACCACTGACTGTTATTTTCTGTTATTTTGGTGGTAGCTTGTATGTCTTTCCTTTCACTGTGCTTTTCTTCTGTGGCATTATCAATTGTTTGTGGCTTCATTGGTATATCTGGGTTCCTTAGGTTGCAGTTTTCTCTCTAGTGCTTTCTAAAGGGCTGAGTTTGTGGATAGGTATTGTTTCAGTATGACTTTGTCATGAAATATCTTGTTTTCTCCATCTATGGTGATTGACGGTTTTACTGGGTATAGTAGTCTAGGTTAGCAACCATGCTCTTTTATTGTCTGTATAACTTCTGACCAGGATCTTCTTGCTTTCATTGTTTCCATTGAATAGTCAGGAGGTATTCTGATGGGTCTGCCTTTATAGGTAAGTTGGCCCTTTTCTGTTGCAGCTCTTAAAATTTTTTCTTTGTTCTGTATGTTTTGTGACTTGACTATTATATAGCAAGATGACATTTTTTTGGAGGGGGGTCAAATCTATTTAGTGTTCTGTAAGCTTCTTGTATCTTTATAGGCATTTCCTTCTTTAGCTTGGGAAAGTTTTCTTTTATGATTTTATTGAATACATTACTTGTGCATTCTTCTCCTTCTTCTCTTCCTATTATTCTCAGGTTAGGTCTCTTCATGGTGTCCCTAATTTCCTGAACATTTTGTGTTATGGCTTTTTTGATTTTAGTGTTTTCTTTGACTGATGTATCTGTTTCTGTTATTGAGTCTTCCACTCCAGAGATTGTCTCTTCCATCTCTTGGATTCTGTTGGTTATGCTTGTATCTGTCATTCCAGCACTTTCTTCAGATTTTTTATTCCACCTTTTTTTGTGCCTTTTTTATTGTTTCTATTTCAATTTTTAGTTCCTGGAATATTTCTTTCACTTTTTGGTTTTCCTTTTTTTCCCTTTCAAGGCTTTGTTCATCTCTTCCAATTTTTTTTTCTTCTATTTCTTTAAGGGAATTTTTTAATATTGTCTTTTAAGGCTTCTATAGTCTTCATAAAGTTGTTTTTGCTGTTGTTTCCTTCTGTTTCCTCTTCATTGCTCTTTTCAGGTGTTGGTGTTGTACAATCTTCAGTTTCTTCTGGTGGTGACTTGTTTTTCCTTATATTGTTATATGTATTCTTGCACTGGAGTTTGTCCATGGCTTCAATTATTTGCACTTTGTCAGCTCCTAGTCAGTTGTGGCTAGAGGGCTTCTGTGTCTCCTGTCTTCTCTGAGCAAGAGGTCTGCATGTTCTATGACTCTGCTCTGGACACTGGTCTGAGTTTCAGTTGTGTCAATTCAACTCTGATTATGCAGTTTGCCCTGGAGGCAGGGCCTAGCCATAGGAGGTCTTCTTCTGTTAGGGGTAGTTGAGGAAGACCCCTCCTAGCTATAGCCTAGGGCCTGAATGCTAGAAAGACATTGAGATCAGAACCTTGTGTGTGACCTTGCCCCGGAGAGGGATTTTCCAGGCAGGCAGCCCAGGAGCTGGAAATCTTCTCAGCTCTGATTCCACTCTGGACATGGGTCTGAGTTTTAAAGGCATCAGCTCGACTCTCCAATTATTTTATTTTAGTATTTTTTTCTTTCTAGATATATATTATTAACCAATTTTGCCAATAATCTTAAGCATTCAAATAGGCACCTTGAAAGAAACTAGGAAATTTATATTGACTTCATAGTTTGAGACAGAAATACTATCAGAAACTCTGTAGCTCTTAATATGTGTGATCATATGAGACAAAGTGAGTTTTGGAGACTACTGTGCAACATTGTTTAATAGTTAATAATAAAATTCTATATAGTGAGCATTGTGACTAGATTTGCTTCATATGTTTGGCCCACAATTAAAAAATCTTAGACTAGAGTCTTCCAAGCTGAGTAAAAAAGCTATTTGTGTCCCAGTGATTTTTTTTTTATTGAACATATCAATGATCTTCAAAGAGTAATAAAATCAATAATAATATAATTTGTGATTTTTAGAGACCCGCATCATGAGAAATAATAGTAAGAGGAATTATTGTTTTGAAGTTAAGTCTATTGTTTCGTTTCTGTGTGTATATACAGAATAGTGATCAAAATAGTTATCAAAAACTATTGATATTGATGCTGATCTTTAATATTCCATTTTTGCTATTTTTCCCTCTGACCCATATGCTTTTTGTCCTTTTCATTTCTTCATATATGTTTTCTGTTGAAACCTGATTGATGTTTCTCACATGAATCTAGTAGCTTCACACAGGCAAGTTTATTTTGTTAGTGCAGGAAGTGTGGCCATTTTGTGGAGGGGAAGCCATTTCCACAGACAGCCTTGATTCATTAGACACTGCTGCACTGTTCAATCACTGGCTGCACATACTGGGACATAGTCTCATTCTCATCAAAGGAAATCCAGAGGGTTTTCTACTTTGATGAAATGGAATTAATTAAATACAATCTAACATAAGGTAGCAAGAAATGCATACATAGAAATAACATTTTAATCCATTTTGTGCCAGTGCAAGAATGCTTATTAAACCTTGTTGCTAAATGGCAGGAGGACCCTTGCATGGACGTGTCTGCTCCATTAGAAACAGCTTGTTTCTTCAGCAATTTTAACTTAGAACAAAGAAATCAAAAAAATTGCAAAGTGCTAAAAGAGACCCAAGAAGGAATTTTGTCGTGGCAAGACAAACTAACATTAATAAATGAAGCTAATTAGGCTTGATTTGCATATTTAACTCATCTTAATTACACATGGATTCAGCAAACATTTTAAAAGCTGCAATCAATCTTTCACAGACATGGCTAGTTATTTACATGAAATAACAAAAACTGGGAGCCTCATTAGTGATCGCTCTGTATCCAGTTTACATGTCAGTGGGATTAATTCATTAGTAACAATGGAATATACTCTCCTTTTCCTAAACTGTAAAATTTAAAGGTTCTTTGATTTCTCAATCTCTCTCTCTCTCTCTCTCTCTCTCTCTCTCACACACACACACACACACACACACACACACACACACACACACACACACACATAATTTGTCACAGCCAGTTTGAAAGTTAGATAGATTACTCTGGTATGTTAAAATATTTAAGTTTACTCAAGAAAGGAGCTTCACAAATTTCTTCTGATATTGACTGATTTTTTTTTTTTTTTCAGTGCAAACTCATGAGGGCCAGTTTATTCTTTTAGACAGGTTGGAACAAACCCCCCCGGGCCAAAACCCTTTGTTCCAACACAGCAGAAGGAATTTGACCCTGAGCTCAGAGTTTAGGAGGTTTTTACAGAAAAGTATATGTAAGCGGGGTGCTACACATCTTGACATTTCAGGATTGGGTAAAGGGGTATGGGGTACAGTAACTATTGGCTAAACTTTCAGCCCAAAACAGTCTTTGAATCTACTAGCTGAACTTTTGGGACTAAACTAAGTTTTGAATCTATTGGCTGTCAGGCACATTCCTGAGATTTTTTTTAAATTCTTAGTCCTGGGCCCTGCCCTCAGGCATTAGGTGGTCTTTCCCTGAAATAGTTTTGTGATGATGAATCTATGCTTCCATATTTCCCCCTCCGACTGGTCTCTGAGAGTTCCAGTCATGGGACTCTCCTGCTTCTAGTTCCATCCAGGTCTCACTCCAAGATGTGTGTGGACTTTCCAAGGCTTCAATCTATGCCTTCACAATACCTGTAATATGCTTTATATTACAATAAACAATAAAATGCTTCATTTTGTTAGAAATATATGCTGGAGCATTGTTAGTCTTAATTTGTTCAGGTATTCCCATGATGACCACAACTTCTAATAAATGTGTGATTACAGAATCAGCTTTTTCCAAACATAAAGCAGTTTTTTTAAATATTTTTTTTTTTACTTATTCATTGAAACTTTCATGCACTTATACAATTTGGGAGCTAAGGCAATAGTCATGATGGAAACAAGCTCCATCTCAGTGGTATTGTGTCCAGGAAAGTGCTTTTCAAAGGTGGAATGAACTTTAATTCCACTCAGAGACATAGTTTGCTTCCTTTTCATAGGTTATAGTATTTGACATAATATCCTACAATTTGCTGTGTATTTTTATCTTTTAACATGTTTGGTTTGGAGAATTTTCCTTAGATGTTCCTAGGTATTTTACTATATGAAATCATTTTCTCAGGGCATAGCAGAAGTGGCCCTGGGAGAAAGGTTCCCTCTGGGCCATTGTATGTGGAGCCAACAGGTGTGATAGGAATGGTCATGTTCAGGAAGGTGCTATAGTGGGCAGACACAGATTTTTATTCTGCACAGCTGTTAAATGAGTGTGAAATTCCAATGTCAAAGTTCTATTGCTTAGAATTCTTCTCCACAGATTTCTGTTATGAAATCAGAGATGCTGAGAGATTAACCCTTTTGGCTGAGTTTCCTTGAAGCACCAGTGGTCACAGAGTGAAGAAAGGAAAGTTAATTAAGTGCATTAACTAAGTTCTTAATTAAATTAATACATTTCCTAGAATCAGCCTCTGTGTGTTTATGAATATAAAAATATTTATTCCATACCTCCTCAAGCCAGTTTATGGCTGTGGCTGTGAATGAAGATAATAATTTTCATTCTGACCATCACAGAGCTTGCTGCGTGCATACTGTGACTATGTATAATGAACCACTCATTGAACCCTGACATGTCCCAGGCAGCAAGATAAAATCTTTGCTGTATTGTTAAGTCTTCAAAATGGCATCATAAACACTAGCATTCCTGTATTACAGATGAGAATACTGAGAGTCACAGACTTCTAATGACAAAATTAGCTGCTGCCCCAAATCCAAAACCAAACAACTTCACTGTGGACTTGCTTTTGACAGCTGTATTTTATGCATAAATAATAAATTATGTTTCAGCAAGTACTCAAATATGGCACAAAATACACAAGTTTTAATTTTGAAAATGATTCCATATGAGCCAAACTTCATTTATATATTATATACCATTTATGCTTCTAATCAGATAATTATGATAATGCAATAGCATAACTTAATTTTTACAACAAACTAATACAACATAGGGATAGCTAGATCTTAGGTGCAGGTTGTCTTTCCAAATCTATATGCTAATGTCTAGTTCTCAGTATCTCAGAGCAGTTTAAGGTCCTTAAGAAGATAATTAAGGCTGTATGGGTTCTTTAGAATGAGCACTGCCTGTTGTGACTGATTTCCTAATAGCAAGAAATTAGGATTCAGACATATACAAAGGAAAATATGTGTGGATATATCAGAAGATCACAGCCATGCATAGACCAAGAAAAGCTTCCAATTTGCTTATGCCTTGATCGTGGCTCTTTGTCAAGATCCATGTGGACCTACACATCTTTTGCTTAAGCCACCAAGGCTACAATGCTTTGTTATAGCATACCAACATAGCTGTAACTATATCAAAAAATAAAGACAACACACAATGGCTTTAAGGCTCAGTCCACAGAATAGTTAAGCATGGAGAGCTTATATGGCTCAGAGATACTGTCTTTGGAACAAACCCACTTACTAACCTGATGATATTCACTTTCTGTGATGAGTTTACTCATATTAGTTACTGAGACAGGGTGGACTGAGGATGGAATGAAAATCTGTCAGTGTGGGACGGGGCTTTTTATTAGTAAAAGCAGCAAACATTGATAGCAGTTTTAGGATTAGGGTCACTGCAGTAAATCTCTGTCCCGTTGGGTGAAATCATAAGCCTCTTGCTGTTTGGCTATGGGAGAGTGTTCACTGGTTTGCTCTCAATGATTAATTAGATAGTTATAAAACCAGTGCTGATTGTTTACTTGCAAGCAGGACTGTAGAACTGTTGCTAATTGATTGACTTTATATCCAGCTCTGGTACTTGTTATTATGGATATGGAACAAAGTGATTCTTCTTGGAAAAGGATGCCTTTTAAATCTCTCAGTGTTCACTAAAATTAAGTTGACTACAGATCAGACAAATACAACACAAAGTACTTTACTTATATAGACATTAAGCGAACCATTATATAAAAATCTCTCCAAATATAGGAGAATTTAAAGTATATTTTCATATGGTAGAATGCAAGAATTGGTATACATAAAGCATATAGCAAAGAGCTTATACAATTAAAAAATATTGATAATTTTGCAATTTCAATCCACTGCTGTAATTCCTTGCCACCATTCTATCCTAACCTTCAAAACTCACATGCAGTGTGGTAGTTCTTTCACATAATAACTGAGGTAAGCATACAAGACAGAGGGCAAAAGTGGTTGTATGGTCATGGACCAGTTCACAAAATATGCAGAAGACATAGTTTGGAGTGATTGCCTCTGAAATTAACCTGAGATGAAAGACTAATTTTTACTAAGAAATCTTTCTTAATAATGATTTTATATCCACATTCTGTTTTACTTCTCACAAAATATAGAAAATAAAAACACTTTAGTCATTTTTCTAACTGAAAGGGGGGTATGTAGATATTTCTAGAGGGATAGAGATATTCCAGCTTCTGATCTGAATATGATATTCAGGTATACACATAAATAAACATCATTAAACTAAGCTCTGATGATTTGTAGCTTTTGCCGAAGATTCAAACTTGTTTCTTATCACTAACTGTCAGGCAGCTCACAACAGCCTGTAACAGGACCTCCAACGGAATCTGGAACTTGTAGTTTTCATGGGAACCAGCACTCCAGGTCATATACCCCCACCCACGCACACATAATTAAATGTATATATTTTAAAGATTTACATTCTCATTAGATAAAAATAACTAGAACATCAAAAAACATTTTATAATATAGTTTGCAAGCTGGAGAGATGTCTCTGCAGCTAGGGGTTGATACTGCTCTGCCACAGGACCCACATTCAGTTTCCAGCACTTAAGTCAGGCTGCTCAAAAATGCCTGAAACTCCAGTTCAAGGAGATACAATGTCTTCTTCAGATTTCCTTAGGTACTGTATGCAGATGTGCGTGTGCGTGTGTGTGTGTGTGTGTGTGTGTGTGTATACACATATATATGTGTGTGTGTGTGTGTGTGTGTGTATATATATAAACCAAAATTTTAATAGTATATAGACTTGGAAGTTAATTAAAATAAACTTATTTTATATTTTTTTATATTTTCAATTCTCAACTTAAAAAAATCCTATCAGATTTCCTGTCTAAAAAAGTACCATTATATTATAAAAGGAAATATGTTAATTATGTTAAACAATAATTAAATATGTTAACCACTTAATGTTGGTCTTGTACATGGGAAGACACACACACACACACACACACACACACACACACACACACACTACCAGGGCCACAGAAGAGTTTATTCAGGAGACTTGCCAGGTGAGTACAGGTGCAGAGAAGCAGACCAGAGGAGACTGCAACATGGCATCCCCTTTTAAGAGAAAGGATGTGTACAGATTAACATAGCCACGCCCAGGGGCGTGCCCTCCATATATGGTGTGTTCTGCTAGGGCTTCAAAACTTGGCCACTACATGCCAGGAATTCTTATCTCACCCAGTGCCTTGTTGGATTCACCACATCGTGTGCCTTAACTATTCTTCATAATTGTGGTGATATTATAAGTGGATATTTTGTGACTTTAAAAATATGCTTCTTTTTAAAAATGTTTTAAATTTGGGGCTGTTTGTTGTTTTGTTTCTTTGTTTTGAGAGAAGGCCTCCTTCTCACTCTGTAGTTGAGCCTGACCTTGAACTGCTGAGCATTCTGTTCCCACTGCTACCCATCCTCCAAGTGCTGAGGTGACAGGTTTGGACCATCACAAACAAGTTTCCTGTGGTGCTGATGCCAGTGCTTTATGTATGCCATGTAAGCTCAGTACCAATTAACCTACATCTCAAGCCTCTTCTCTTTACTTGTTTTATACTTTTATTAGTTATATTTACAGGCTTCTCAGTTATTCATATAGCAGTATTTACAGTATCAAGGCTTTTCAAAATTTTATTTTTATTATGAATAAAGTCATATATTTTTTAGCCATATATCCCCTTGTTCAGACTCCCTTCTACCTCCCTCCCCTTCAAGCCACTCATTCTTCCCCCCATGATTTTTTCTCCACCCAGCAAGAGCAGGAGGTCCCAAGGTCCCAAGGTGGCTCAGTTCAGCATCTACTCCACACAGGTCTGCTTTCCTTACCCCAACATCAAGACTGGACTGGGTCAGGTGTTCCTCTGAAGGGAATGAGCTCCAAGGTGTAAGTCCAAGGTGTTTGAGATCCCAAGCTGTTCAGTGGTTGTGGTTTGCAGCTTGGACTTGCTTAGCTTTTCTTTTTAAGTTCACTAATGAGTGAGTACATCCGCTGTTTATCTTTCTGGGTTTGTAATACTTCGCTCTGGAGGATATTCTCCAAATCCATCCATTTGCCTGCAAATTTTAGGATGTCATTTTTTTTCTTACTGCTGAGTAGTACTCCATTGTGTAGATGTACAATGAAGATTGTTAATCCATTCTTCAGTTGAAGGGCATCTAGGTTGTTGCCAGATTCTTGCTATTATGAATAATGCTGCTATGAACATAGTTGAGCTAATGCCCTTGTGGTGTGAATGTGAATCTTTAGAGTATATGCTCAGAAGTGGTATTGCTGGGTCCTTGGGGAGATTGATTCTCAATTTTCTGAGGAACTGTCATACTGCATTCCAGAGTGGCTAAACAAACTGACATTCCCACTAACAATGGAGGAGTGTTCCCCTTGCTCTGCAACCTCTCCAAGATACCATGTCATCTGTGTCTTTAATCTTAGCCAATCTGACAGGTGTAAGGTGGTATCTCAAAGATGTTTTGATTTGCATTTCTCTGATGGCTAAAATTTTCAAGTGCCTTTCAGCCATTTGTAATTCTTCTACTAAGAATTCCGTTTTTAGTTCTGAACCCCATTTTTTGATTGGGTTATTTAAGGTTTAGGGCTCTAGTTTCATGAGTTCTCTATATATTTTAGAGATCAATCCTCTGTCACTTGTAGGGTTGGAGAAAATCTTTGTCTTATGGACAGTATCCTTGGCTTTACAAAAGCTTCTCAGTTTCAGGAGGGCCCAATTATTGATTGTTGTTCTTAGTGTCTGTGCCACTGGTGTTATATATAGGAAGTGGTCACTTGTGCCAATTTGTTGGATGGTATTTCCTACTTTCTTTTCTACAAAATTCAGTGTGGCTGGGTTTATGTTGAGGTCTTTTATCCACTTAGATTTGAGATTTTTGCAGGGGGATAGGCATGGATTTATTTGCAGTTTTCTACACACTACCATTCAGCTATACCAACACAATTTGTTAAATATACTATATTTTTTCCATTGAATATTTTGGGCCTCTTTGTCAAAGATCAGGTGTTCATAGGTTTTTGGGTTAATGTTGGGATTTTCAATTCACTTTCATTGATCCACAAGTCTGTTTTAATGCCATTAACAGGCTGTTTTTATTACTGTAGCTCTATAGTATAACTTGAAGTCAGGGGTGGTAATTTCTCCTGAGGTTCTTTTGTTGAGTAAAATTGTATTGGCAATCCTGGCTTTCCTGTTATTCCAAATGAAATTGAGAGTTGTTCTTTCAAGGTCTGTAAAAATTGTGTTGCAATTTTGATGGGAATTAAATTGAATCTGTAGATTGCTTTTGGTAGAATTGCCACTTTTACTATGTTGATCCTAACTATCCAGGAACATGGGAAAGCTTTCCATTTTCTGATATCCTCTTCAATCTCTTTCTTCAGTGATTTAAAATTTTTGTCAAATAGATATGCTATTTCTTTGGTTATAGTTAATCCACGGTATTTAATGCTATTTACAGCTATTATAAAGGGTGATGTTTCCCTTATTGCTTTTTCAGCCCTTTTAACTTTAGGGTATAGAAGGGCTACTGATTTCTTTGAGTTAATCTTGTATCCTGCTACATTGCTGAAGGTGTTTATCAGCTGTAGCAGTTCCCTAGTAGAATTTTGTGGATCACTTACATGTACAATCATATCATCTGCAAATAGAGGTAGTTTCACTTCTTCTTTTACAATTTGTATCCCCTTAATCCCTTTGCGTTCTCTTATTGCTTGAGTTAAAACTTTGAGAACTATATTGAATAGATAAGGAGAGAAAGGACGTCCTTGTCTCCTTCCTGATTTTAGTGGGATTGCTTTGAGTTTTTCTCCTTTAAGTTTGATGTTGGCTGTCAGCTTCTTGTAAATCACCTTTATTATATTGAGATATTTTTCCTATAATCCTGTTGTATCCAGGATTTTTATTATAAAGGAGTGTAAGATTTTGTCAAAGGCTTTTCAGCATCTAAGGATATGATCATGTGTTTAATTCTTTCATTTTGTTTATATGATGGATGACATTTAAGGTTTTTTTGTATGTTGAACTATACCTGCATTTCTGGGATGAAACTTACTTGATCATGGAGGATGATTTATTATTATTATTATTATTATGAACAAAGAAGTCACACTTAATACCTTTATATAACCTTATTTAAGGTCCCTTCCCACTCCCACCACATCAGGAAATTCTTTCTTCTCCACAACTCCCCATCCCCTCCCTTGGCAGGCATCAGTCAGTCCCATGGTCCCACTGTCCCAATATTGCTTAGTTCAGTCTCCACTCCTGGCAGATCCAGTTTTCTCCCTGAAACCTCAAGACTGAGTCAGGTGTTTCTATAGGGGGAGGGGGATCCAAGGAGTCAGTCCAGGGTGTTTCTGATTCCAAGCTGTTCAGTGGTTGTGGTTTGCAGCTTGGGCATGCTTTGCTTTTTTCTTGTTTGTTTGTTTAGAGTCCACTAATAATGGAGTACATCATTTGCTTATCTTTCTGAGTCTGTGATACCTCGCTCAGGAGGATATTCTCCAAATCCATCCATTTGCCTGCAAATTTTAGGTTATCATTTTTTCTTACTGCTGAGTAGTACTTCATTGTGTAGATGCACCACAGTTTGTTAATCCATTCTTCAGATGAGGGACATCTAGGTTGTTTCCAGGTTCTTGCTATTACAAACAATGCTGCTATGAACATAGTTGAGCTAATGCCTCTGGAGTGTGACTGTGCCTCTTTAGGGTATACACCCAGAAGTGGTATTGCTGGGTCCTTGGGGAGATTGATTCTCAATTTTCTGAGAAACTGCCATACTGCATTCCAAAGTGAACAAGCTTACACTCCCACCAACAATGGAGGAGTGTTCCCCTTGCTCTGCATCCTCTCCAGCATAGGCTGTCCTCTGTGTCTTTTTATCTTAGCCATTCTAACAGGTGTCAGGTGGTATCTCAAAGTTGTTTTGATTTGCATTTCTCTGATGGCTATAGATGATGAGCACTTTTTCAGGTGCCTTTCAGCCATTTGTAATTCTTCTGCTGAGAATTCCCTTTTTAGATCTGAACCCCATTTTTTGATTGGGTTATTCAAGGTTTTGGGCTCTAGATTCTTGAGTTCTTTATATATCTTAGAGATCAGTCCT
The DNA here is from genome assembly GCA_004025045.1 of Sigmodon hispidus. Classification (NCBI taxonomy): domain Eukaryota; kingdom Metazoa; phylum Chordata; class Mammalia; order Rodentia; family Cricetidae; genus Sigmodon; species Sigmodon hispidus. Next base: position 185,123 of record PVIH01001509.1, read on the forward strand.
CTATCACTTGTAGGGTGGGTGAAAATCTTTTCCCATTCTGTAGGCTATCTTTTTGTCCTATTGACAGTGTCCTTGGCTTTACAGAAGCTTCTTAGCTTCAGGAGATCCTGCTTATTGATTGTTGGTCTTAGTGTCTGTGCCACTGGTATTATATTTAGGAAGTGGTCACCTGTGCCAATTCGTAGAAGTGCATTTCTCACTTTCTTTTCTATCAAGTTTAAAGTGGCTGGGTTTATGTTGAGATCTTTGATCCACTTGGAATTGAGTTTTGTGCAGGGTGACAGGCTCAGATCTATTTGCATTTTTCTACACACTTCCATTGAGCTATGCCAACACCATTTGTTAAATATACTATCATTTTTCCATTGAATATTTTGGGCCTCTTTGTCAAAGATCAAGTGTTCATAGGTTTTTGGGTTAATGTCTGGATCCTCAGTTCTATTCCATTGATCCACAGGCCTGTTTTTATGCCAGTACCAGGCTGTTTTCATTACTGTAGCTCTATAGCATAACTTGAAGTCAGGGATGGTGATACCTCCTGAGGTTCTTTTGTTGAGTAAAATTGTTTTGACAATCCTGGATTTCCTGTTATTCCAAATGAAACTGAGTATAGTTCTTTCAAGGTCCAAAAAATATTGTGTTGGTATTTTGATGGGCAGTGCACTGAATCTGTATATTGCCTTTGGTAGAATTTTAGCATCAATATGCATGAAGGAAATTGTTCTGTAATTCTCCTTCTTTGTTGCATCTTTGATTGGCTTTGGTATTAGGGTAATTGTAGCTTCATAAAAAGATTTTGACAATATTCCTTCAGTTTGTACTGTGTGAAACAGTCTAAGGAGTATTGGTATTAGCTCTTCTTTAAATGTCTTGTAGAACTCTGCATTGAAACCATCTGGACCTAGACTTCTTTTACTTGGAGGACTTTTAATGAAGGCTTCCATTTTCTTTAGGGTTGTAGGTCTGTTTAGGTATTTAGTCTGATCTTCATTTAATTTTAGTAGAAGGTAGCTGTACAAAAAGCTGTCCATTTCTTTCCTGGTTTTCCATTTTCTTGGAGTATAGATTTTCAAAGTATAACCTGATAATTCTCTAATTTCCTGGGGGTTTGTTTTTATATCCCCCTTTTCATTTCTCATTTTGTTGATTTGGGTACTCTCTCTGCTTTTTGGTTAGTTTGGATAAGGGTTTATCTATCTTATTGACTTTCTCAAAGAATCAGCTTTCATTCATTGATTCTGTGTATTGTTCTTTTTGTTTCAATTGTATTAATTTCAGTGCTAAGTTTGATTATTTTCTGCCATCTACTACTTCAAGGTGAGTTTGCTTCTAATTGTTCTAATGCTTTTGGCTGTGCTATTAGTTCTGCAATGTGGTATTTATCTAGGTTTCTCACATAGGCATCTAGTGTTTTTAATTTTCCTCTTATGACTGCTTTTATGGTGTCCCACATGTTTGAGTACATTATGTTTTCATTTTCATTAAATTCTAAGAAAACTTTGATTTCTTTCCTAATTTCTTCCTTGACCCAGAGATGGTTTAACTGAGTGATGTTTATTTTCCATGAGTTGGTAGACTTTTTGTGATTTTTGATGTTGTTGAACTCTGACTTTAGGCCCTGGTTGTCTGATATAATACAAGGGATTATTTCCATTTTTTGTATCTATTGATATTGCTTTATGACCAGTTATAGGGTCAATTTTAGAGAAAGTTCCATGTGGTGCTGAGAAATATGTATATTCCTTTGTGTTTCCATGGAAGCTTCTATACATATCTAGGAAATCCATTTGCATCATAAGCTCTGTTAGACTCCTTATTTCTCTGTTGAGTCTTTGTCTGGTTGACCTATCCAAGGGTGAAATTAGGTAATGAAGTCTCCTATTATTGGGGTGTGAGAACTGATGTGGGATTTGAGCTTTAGTAGTGTTTCTTTTACAGAGATAGGTGTCCTTCTATTAGGGGCATAAATATTCAGCATTGAGATTTCATCTTGATCAATTTTTCCTGAGATTAGTAAATAATGTCCATACTGCTCTCTTTTAATTGATTTTAGTTTGAAGTCTACTTTGTTAGATATTAGGATGGCAATATCAGCTTGTTTCTTAGAGCCATTTGATTGGAAAGTATTTTACCAACTCTTTACTCTGAGCCTATTTCTGTCTTTAAGGTTGAGATGTGTTTCTTGTATTCAGCAGAAGTGTGAGTTCTGTTATTGTATCCATCTTGCTAGTGTGTGTCTTTTTATAGGTGAATTGAGTCGATTGATATTAAGTGACCACTGATTGATATTTCCTGTTATTTTGGGTGGTAGCTTGTGTGTATTTCCTTTTATTGGGCTTTTCCTTTGTGTGATTATCAATTGCTTCTGGTTTCATGGGTGTATCTGGAATCCTTAGATTGGAGTTTTCCCTCTAATGCTTTGTGAAGGGCTGTGTTTGTGGATAGCTATTGTTTAAGTCTGACTTCGTCATGAAATATCTTGTTTACTCCATCTATGGTGATTGATAGTTTTGCTGGGTATAGTAGTCTAGGTTGGTAGCCATACTCTTTTAGTGTTTGTATAACTTCTGACCAGGACCTTCTTGCTTTTATTGTTTCCACTGAATCATCAGGTGTTATTGTGATGAGTCTGCTTTTATATGTAAATTGGCCCTTTTCTTTTGCAGCTCTTAAAATTTTTTCTTTGTTCTGTATGTTTTGTGCCTTGATTATTATGTGGGAGCAGACTTTTTTGGGTGGTCAAATCTATTTGGTTTTCTGTAAGCTTCTTGTGTCTTTATAGGCATTTCCTTCTTCAACTTGGGAAAGTTTTCTTCTATGATTTTATTGAATGCATTACCTGTACCTTTTAGCTGGTATTCTTCTCCTTCTTCTATTCCTATTATTCTCAAGTTAGGTCTTTTTATGTTGTCCCAAATTTCCTGAATGTTTTGTGTTATGGCTTTTTTGATTTTTCTGTTCTCTTTGACTGATGTATCTATTTCTGCTATTGAGTCTTCTACTCCAGTTCCACTCCAGTGATTCTCTTTTCCATCTCTTGGATTCTGTTGGTTATTCTTGTATATGTAGTTCCAGCTCTTTTCTTTAGATTTTTTTTTTATTTCCACCTTTGCCTGATTTTGTGCTTTTTTAAATTGCTTCTATTTCAATTTTTAGTTCCTGGAGTGTTTCTTTCATTTTTTGGTTTACCTTTATTTTGGTTTTCTTTCAAGAATTTGTTCATCTCTTCCAATTTTTATTTCTATTTTTTTTCTATTTCTTTAAGGGATTTTTTTGTATCCTCTTTGAAGGTTTCCATAATCTGCATAAAGATTTTTTTTTTTTTTTTGCTTTTGCTTCCTTCTATTTCATCATCATTGCTCTGTTCAGTTCTTGTAGAACCACCAGTTTCTTCTGGTATTGCCTTGTTGTTCTTTATATTGTTATATGTATTCTTGCACTGGTGTCTGCCCATGGCTTCAGTGATTCACAATTAGTCAGTTCCTAGTCATTTGTGGCTAGAGGTCTTGTATCTTCTTTATGCTCTGAGCAAGGGTCTGTTCGATCTCTGTCTCCACTCTGGACAGGGTCTGAGTTTCAAAGGCTTCAGTCCTTGTCTGATGAGGTTGTTTTCCCTGGAGATGGGGCCTAGCTGGGCAAGGTATGGATTAATAGAGGAGGCCCCTCACAGCTGAAGCCTAGGGCCTGTCTGCTGACAAGAGTCTGAGATCAGACCCTTTGGTGTGACTCTGATCCCAGAAAGGAATTCTCTGGACAGGTGGCCCAGGATCCAGAATCTGCTTTCCTCTGTATATAAAGAGACAAGCTTAATACACAGTTTTATTAGGTAAGGAAGAGTTATGTTTTAAGTTAGACCCTTGGGTGTGACTCCAATCCTGGAGAGGAATTCTCTGGATGGGCGGCCCAGGATCTGGAATCTGCTTACCTTTGACTATACTCTGGATGACTTTTTAATATTTTAAAGAGTCAAGCTTAATAAACAGTTTTGTTAGTTAAGGGTGAATTATGTTGTAAGTATCTTAAAATGTCATTATGGTTGTATGCAGCTTCTATGTTTTGTTCTTCATAAGTGGGAGGCATGGCATCTCTGCTTCTATCTCTCACTCATATCAAGAACTAAGAGAACCTTACAGCCATTATCACATCTTCTGCACATGCCTGCTGAACAGAAAGGGGGGGCTTGGTATCGCTTGGTTGTTTGTATCACTCCCATAAGCGAAGTCTAGAATGGTGAGGATAGAATTGGGCATTTCCTGTTATCTTGTCACCAGTCACTTACTTTCTTTGGAATTAGTCAAAATGAGGTTATAGTTTTGCTTCTGGCTCTTTTTAATGTGTTGGGATGGGTTCATGCCTGTTTGCTTGTCTGTCACATGAGACCTGTAATAGCACCCATCTCAGATTTCTGCTCTTAGCGCAATACTTTGGAGTCCTAATAAGTAGGAAACAGCTGCAGTCTCTCTTTCAGCTGCAGTCATTACTATCCTACCATCATTTAAAGTGTTAAGAGGTGATGGCAACATTTTGCAGCAAAGGTGGGAAAATCAGACTGTGCACCCTCTGGTGTCATGGCTGATGGTGGTAAAAGGAAATAAAAGAATGATTGTTCTTTTTGCTGTTTTTCAGTGTTCATTTGTGATCTCCATATCAATCACTTACTCCTTCACTGAGCACCTGTTTATTACATTCTACAAAACCTGCCTTAAACTTTGGGAATGGAATACATAGTGGAGAAGATACTCTCTTGTGGGGCTTGAGTGCCAGCTGGAATTAGCTATGAGTCATTGCACTTAATGGTGAGATAGAGAAAGGTGATCTGTTTGTTCCTGTTTCACTGTTGACACCAGTGAAAGGAGTTGCTTCTTGAAATTTCAGAAACTTGAGGCAGGATATACTTGTTTCTCATTCACTTGTTATCTTCTAGGAAGATCCAAGTTGATGACTTGTCCCTCATGGTTGATCAGATATGCATCTCTTTTTGCTTTATGTCCCCCAATCACTCACTGCCTCAACCTATAACCTATAAATAGAGAAACTGGTTAAAGGACAATGTGATACAGCTGGGACTTATTTTATAATGGGCAAGGAATAACGTAGTTGCAAGGACATGCTTGACCTTGATGCTGGGACCAAGGGAAAGTGTGGTGATATATTTTATATTTAATGAAATCTTCCTGGAATGATAGAGGACAGAATCATCCACAGTCAAGCTTTAAATATCAGAGATTGGTAACTCACACCTTTAATTCCAGCATGGGAACGACCTGAGTTGTAACTCACATCTTTAATCCCATAACTCAGGAGACAGAGATCTTTCTATGTTTCTGTGAGTTTGAGCACTAACTACCAAACAGTAGTAGCTCACATCTTTAATCTTAACTCTAGGATAATGATGCAGAGTTAAACCTGGAAGAAACAACTGGGCAAAAAAGATATTTAAGGCAGACTCTGTGGGATTTTGTAGAAGCAATGAGCCATGGAGAGGACTCTAGAAGATAGCTATTACCCTGATAAGTTGGCTGTGTGAGAATTGACTGTAGTCTGTTTTCTCTTTCTGATATTGCAGATTTTCCACAATATCTGGTTCTTATTTTTCATTAAATACCAACTAGAATTTGTGTTTCAGGGGAAGAGATGAATTTTATGAAGTGCTTTCTGCTAAGGTGAGAGAAGGCTGTAAAAGGAAGGTCAGGAATGTTGTTCTGAAACACTACCAAGCTGATAGTGTGATAAAGATGAGCTTGAGTTGAGATAAAGCTTGAGTTGAAAAAATAAAGATGAAGATGCATGCATGTTTAGATGAGAAAACTGGAAGTAGAAAAATGGTAAGGACTAGAACTACCTTCAAAAAAGCATGGAAGACAGTATGATGGTCCCATGTTTTTACGACACTACTCGCCTGTGACTGGATGGAGAGCTTGTAGTAGAACAATCATCCAAAGGCTACAGTGTTCTCAGCCACCCCTACCAATTGCCCATGAGCTTTCTCCTCTGGTTGGATACTGAGCTGGGAAAGCTGGTCCTTCTCCATCTAAAAATCTGTGACTAGTTTGATCAGATTCCTTCTCTCTCCTTTCCTTTTCTCAGGATCTTATTCTGTGGCTAGGCTTACTTTTCAAATTCCTGACCAAAGTCATCCCACATTAGGCCCCTGTACACTGGGACAGACACCACAAAGTGCTTGGACTCTGTGCTTTCTCCTTTTATCAATATAATTCTTTAGCCCACAAAATTGAAGGTTTGGTTATCTTGTTTAATAGATTTTATGGACTGAATTTTTTTGCCCTTGCCATTCATATGTTAGACCAGAGAAAAGGTCAGGAGGTCATAATGGTATGGCCCAAAAATCATAAAGCTGCTGCTGCTGGTAGTGGTGGTGTTATTTTTCATGAAGAAGAAGAGACATTGGAAGTGATACCTGCACACCAAGAATAATACCATCACCAAGAACCTTATTAGCCAGTGTATTCATGAGACTTGTTTTTACAAGGTGATAGGCCAAAGAGAGTACGAGAAAGGGGGAAAGAGAGATAAGGTGGGGGTGGGTGGAAAGAGGGGCAATGAAGGATGAGTTAAGAAAAGACAGTTGGAAGGAACCAGGGAGATTGAAAGGGAGCAGAGAGAGGGTAAGAAGGAGGGAGGTCGAGAGAGAGAGAGAGAGAGAGAGAGAGAGAGAGAGAGAGAGAGAGAGAGAGAGAGAACGCGCTGAGGTCAATAACAAGGACAGAGAATAAGGACAGAAAATACTAAATAAATCTTTGCTATGAAATACAAGCTGACTCCATCAAGGCTCTGAGTTTGTGAACTCCGGACACATGCTTAAGATGATAGGCCAGTATGTGTCTCCAGAGACCTCAGCAGTGTTATTATTCAGTCATTCTCTAACCTGATGTGTCCGTGCTGTGCCTGCAAAGCTCAGCAAATGAAATGTATAAAATATTAAAGGAACAGAGATAATGAAAGAGAAGAACAGTAAACTATGTGATCATATTGGAAAGTCAGGAGCCAATGACAGGATAGTTTAGATGTTAGGAAAGAGCTTGGAATTTGTTTTTTATACCAAGGTAATTTTGGATGGCTAGATGTAGGGGAATTGCCTTCTCTGATTCAGACTTTCCTCACTCCATACTGCTTGTGAAAAAAAGTGTGCCATGTGGGGTAAGAGTGGAGAGGGAGACTAATGAGATACCTCAGAGGATGCTGTTCTCAACCAGAAGTGGAAAGGGAGACTAATGAGGTACCACATAGGATGCTGTCCTTCACCAGGCAAGCAATGATGGAGAGAACAGAAGAGAAAAGAGAATGGTCAGGAATACTGCATGGCAGGTGGAGATGAGGGAAAGGAGGACATAGACTGTCACATGTCTTGTGCTGCAATTGGTGAAGTTGCATGTCTCCATTAGGGAGGGGTGCTTCGCTAAGGGTGGGAGAACCAGTATACAGAAAGCTGCCTTTTGCATATTGCATTTGACATGCTCTACTGAACTGGTCACCAGTGGTAACAGATGTCACACAGAGCAGTGGACAGGGTTCAGAATCCATCACTATCCCTAGGTCTGAAAGGGCAGGAGACGGGGGTCATTACTTGATGCACTCTGTGCTTTAGCTACAGGAAAAGATATAACAGAAAAATGAAGTTTGAACTCCTACCAGAATAGTGGTTGAGCTGAAGTTATTCAGTTTACTCTTCTGTTGTCTAAATCCTGAAGGTGTTTTCCTTTGGGGGAGAGTGAGCCCAGATGATATTGCTAGCATGGAGCAGGGCAGTGGTCCAAGGGGATCAAATTATAAGGCATAGTTTAAAACACACAGATGGCCTTTTTAAGGAGTCCAACAGAGAGAAGGGTGAATATGTCCATCTGGAAGCCATCAGTTTTTAGCAGCCATATAACTCTAGCATGCACATATTCTGTCTGTTTCAACTTGACTCAAAATAGACTCCCCTGGAAGAGGGACTCCCAATTGAAAACATACCTCCATAAGTTTGGATTGTAGGCAAGTCTGGGTGGTATGTTTTTCACCAAAGATTAATGTGAGAGGGCCCAGCTCACTGTGAGCAGGGCCAGCCCAAAGCTGATGGGCCTCGGTGGTATAATAGAGCAGGCTAAGAAAGCCATGAAGAGCAAGCTAGTAAGCAGCACTCCTTGGTGTAAGATCCTGATTCTAGGTTCCTACCTTGAGTTCCTCTTCCAGTTTTTCCTCAGTGATGGATGTCACCTGATAGTTGTAAGCAGAAATTTTCTCCACAAGTTACTTCTGGTCATGGTTTTAACATAACTACAGAGCTCTAAATTGAACAGTCGATCATTGCCTGAATTTTTATATATGGACCACATAAGTAGAGGTGTTATGGGGGCCAGAAGAGGACATTGGATCCCTGGAATTGGAGTTCCAAGTAGTTATGAACCTTCCAGTGTAGGTGCTGGGAATCAAGTTTAGGTCTTCTACAAGAGTAGGACATCCTCTTTCCCTCTGGGCCATCTCTCCAGCCCAAGTGCAAATATTTGTTAAGCTCTCTGTAACAGCAAACACATCACATTTCAGTTCATCCTTAACTTATCCCTACCAACAGATGTAAAGGTTGAATGTTGTTACTTTGTTGTATACAATAGACTGAAGGCCAGTGAAGCAAGGCTATTTGTTTAAGGCCAGACAGATATCGATATCATGTGCCAGATCCAGAAATCAAGGATCAGGCCTCTCTACCTCAGGGCCACTGACAGAAACCACACAGCTTTCCTATGTGAGAGAATTAAATGCCCAACAGTGTGCATAGGGCATGTGATAGCTTTAAAAAGTCTTCCTCTTTTTCACTGCCTTTGAACCAAAACAATTTTGACAAGTATTCATCAGAGAAGTAATTCCACATTTCAGTGTATCATTTTTGATATTGCTTCTGATTAAGGCTGTTTGCAGACTAGACTATTAGTAACCTACATATTCTCTATACCTCAAAAAGAGTAGATTCACTTTTATCTTGGGAACAAAGCTCAGTAGAAATAAAAATTAAACTTTTCTTAATTCATGAAACATTTATCTTGTAGTTGGGTTTTGTTACAGCAGCACAAATGTAGTCAGTCAGCATTTCCATTATAACTGTTGCTTCCACTGCTGTAAGAGAGCCTCAGAGACTCTTCTTTGAAATAAACTTGGCACTGGGGGTTTTGCATTAGAAACCACATTTTCCCCACCAATTAATCAAACAATTTAGAGAGTCTCAAGTTGGAAGCAGTCAAAATACAAAACTTTATCTCTGCCCCCTCAAAATGTTTGAAGATAAATATTACAACTTTGTAAGAATATTTAACATTCATTATTCATGTATAATGTATTTTACTATAGCCATTCTCAAAGAAAATGGAGTCAAAATGTCTATAAATAAAGTAGGGAATATAACATCTCATACTCAATCTGTTTGGCTTTGTGAGTGATTTCTTTCTACTTTGCGAATTGAGATGACTTGTGGTCCTTGGCATAATTTGTTTAAAATGCAAGAGCACTAAGAAACTGGATCAGAATATCAAGGGGAAAGGAGCAGGCCATCAGAGACTGTGAGCTTGCTCCTGTAAGCTCTTTTATAAACTCCAAACTTATGTGGAGAAATTCTGAATCCCGAGAACACAGATTAGTAGCATGCATTGATTCTGTAAAGGGACACTGGAAATGTAAATTGGTGAGCACAATGGCAGCCATGAATCTTAAATGCAGCCTAATGTCAAAGGGCTTCCAAGATTGCCTGGTTTAAGGAAGCACCCGAAATGTCCAGTAACACTGAGGGAACTCTGCCTTTCATCTTATTGAATAGCTAGTCAGTCTTTAAGGATTTCAAGGTAGAGAGTGACAATAGACCCACTGCCCTCCTCATCAGTCCCCAGCCAGCTACCCTGGCCTTCCTTGTTTTCCAGAAGCATATCTGCAGTCTCCACACCTGGGAATTTTTCCTCTGGCTTTCCATTTTATGAGCAACACTAGCCAAAGCAGAGGTCTGCACTGACTCCACTACTAATGCCTAGCTTTGTTTAGACTTTACTTTTCGGTAAGGCCAAAGGGGTCACTCTGTTTAACCACATGTTTGCCAATAGCTCCTTAAGTTTTCCATGTGCCCACTGAAGCTTTGCTAAACTGAACCAATACAGACACTTTCACAGGAGGAAACACATACAAAGTTATTAACCTGCCTATTTGTACAAAAACCTCAAAGAAGAGACAGCTGGCTGGGGCTAAATACCTTTTTTGTAGGAAAAAAGAAAGTAAGGATGGTAGCAATTTTTGAAGACTGGCAATGGCTTTTAGGGAAATTGATTGGGACCAAGGAAGAGACAGGGGTTGACAAATGATTCTGGAGCTGGAAAGCAGAAAAAAAAACATATAAGAGGAGCTTCCTTGATATGACTTCATTCTGCTTCCTTCCTGGCATTTCAGTTTCCTTGGATAATGAGATTGGGGACAGACTAAAGTTGATGGCATTATTTTGGGGAGACCATTTTTGGATAATGAGATTTGGGGGACGGACGAAGGATGATGGCATTATTTTGGAAAGAGCCCCTCTTGCACTTCAAGGAGGAAAGGAAAATAGAAAAATGGAGCTCTCTGGATTCTGAGATCCTGTCTCCACCTCAGCATGCTGAAGTGGCACATATTGCTATCATTTTCAGAGCCCCAGTTATGTCCCAGTCCCAAACTAATGGTATCCTTTACCTGATAGGTGTTTCCCTATCATCTGGCAATACACTGTCTGCCTTTTTAATAAAATACCTGTCTCTTTTCAGTTATAGTTGAGGAGTTATAGTTCATTTTGTAACACAGGTAACAGGCACATAGAATTATGCCAAACAATAATGGTTATTTAGACACTGCTACTGAAGAAATTATTTGATGAAATAAGAATTTCAAAGTTCACAACAAAAATCTCCAAACAGTAGTCCAGTTATAATCTTTTCAATGTCTAAAAATGTTATTTTTTTCAATATAGTCAAGACTCCCCTTTGAACATGAGTTTCAATATGAAAAGCTTCAATATGTAGCTTCCTTGCTGCAGTGTGTTATGGGTCCATGTTTTTTGAAAACATTTAAACTGAAGCTTGGAGATTTTCATATGTAATTTTAGTTATATTTTTGAGGAGGTATGAGTGGATAGATGTCTGCCTGTCTGTCACAAAATAAGAAATTCTTACTGTGTAAAATACCAACACTCATGTTCTATAGTATTTAATATATGCAATAATATTAAAACTCAGCTTTGAAATGGAAGTTTTATTACAACCTTATGATTTTAAAAGATAGATTCCTGATCTCAGTGATGGTGGAGATGATATGTTGTTAAACAGATCACCACAGGTAGAGTTCCCTACCATCCCCATGGTCCAGGATATGAAGACTAGATATCCAGCACAAAGAGCCACAGTATGAAACCTCAAGCAAGCCTTGCTTTGATTATTCTGCATATACCTGATGAAATGTCTATTATTTTAACTTGCATCATGAGAATGTATCTTTGTATAATTAACTAAACAGTACTTAAATAAAATTGTCTCTGCTTCATCTCCTAGGGTAAATGTGAGCAGTCTCTGTATGGTCACATGCATTCCATCAATGATGCCACCTTCACGTCAAGGGTGAGTTGAATTCTCCCAAGAAATCCATACAACTCTTCATATGTCAAAATTAAGTTTAATTGAAGTCATGTCCAAGGTTAAATGAAAACTTAATCCATGAGGTCAACAAATGTGAAATTAATTGTAAGCAGTAGGGAATTTTGTAGGAAGAGAGAACGAGTGCAGAACACAGCAGTAGCAAGAGAACAGAAAGGAAGAGGAAAGCTTTAACGTACTATGCCTCCTTCGAATCACCTTCCTCAGGGCCTTTTGTCCAGCACAGGCTTCAGAATGTAAGTGAGGGAGCTGATGTGTTAGCTCTGCAGTGCTGGAGACTGACTCAAGGTCTTGCATGTGTCAGACAGGCAGTCAAGATCCCCTTGGTTCTTAGAATCAAAGTGCTGCTATGTAGCTCGAGTTATCTTTGAACTAATACTGAAGCTCAGACTGGCCACAAACACATACGTAATTCTTTTTCCTTAGTTAAGTGCCACCATATCTGAAGGGTTCATCCTGAAATGAAAAGTCTTAAAGTGGCAGGATTGAAATGTAAAAAATAAAAGTAAAAAACAGAATAAAATAAAATAAAAAATAAAAAACCCCCAAACAGGTTTTCTTCTTCAGTTTTCTGTAAGTTGGTAGGAAGAGCATTTTATTTGGGGCTAGATGTATTCAGATAGAAAGGAGCTTCGCATTGCTCTGAATTGCTAAGCTAATTGCTGATGTCTTTAAAGGGTTCAGATGATAATCATAGGAGCATGATTTACATTTGTACTTTCTCAGATGAAAGCAGTTTGACTAGATAGATGACCTCTCAAGTTCCTCAAAATCCATGATTTAATTATATCTAACATCTTAATTCATCTCTAAGTTCCCAGTAGAGTGAAAAATCCTAATTCTACATTCTTCCTCTCTTCCAATTAGCTGAAAAGGAAATCTGATAGATTGCTTACTTCCAACTTCAAAATGACAGCATAGTCAAAATTCTGTTACTGCCCTGCTCTTATTATTCTTTAAGAAATAAGAAAAATGCTCACTAAAAAATTAGATCTTCTGAGGGAATGTTGAATGCTCCATCTGAAACTGTGTGGCTGTGTCTGCCACTCCCATGAGTTTTAACGATGGGCACTACCACAATTAAACTGTTACAGATTTGTCTCTGTAGAAAACATTCCATTTAATTGACTGAAGTGAGCCAATTAGTTGAAAAGTATTATATTGTAGATTGGTCCTAGATACCAAGTAAAATTTTATTTCTAACATAATATCAAGAGAGTTAAGTACCACATGCCACATGATATAGGATATTTATGCTAAAACTTTATTAAGCCTTCTCAGGCTCAAGGAAGATTAAATGGAAGCTGAAATGAAGTAATTTTATATTTCATAAGTGGCATTTTATTTTGGTGAGTAATATCATGGTGAAAAAGACATACCATTTAACATTATGAATAAACATGGAAATTCCCAAATTAGATTTGCTAAACTGGTCATCCCAGCAGATACACATTAATTATATATATTTCAAAGGGCCAAATGATATAAACTCCAGGTCCAAAGTCACAGTGAGTAACCTATTTCTGCTCACACATGCTGCTCATAGGAAAAGGAAGAACGGCTTCATCACTGTTTCACACCAGCATCTGAAAGACTTTCTGGAGACTCCTGTAAGTTAGCTCTTCTAAAAGAATTTATTAAGTATGAAGAAATTCAATGATGGCTGAATTTCTTGGGTAAAATTTATGGTCACCAGTGTTAATTGTTTGAAAAATGCGTCTTATATAACACAGCTCTGAGGAATGTCAGGAGATTGGGATAGCAGAGTAAGTACAGAGGACAAAGGCATGGTGACTGTGTTAACACTCAGACAAGCATCAGTCAAGGCAGTGTTAACAGTCTGTTACATATAACAAACAGATTTTAATTTCACATTAGCCTTGTTAATTGCTTGATGCCTCTAGAGAAGGCATTGATGTTACATTAACAGCTAAAATTGAATTTGACTGTAGATGCAAACACAGTTTCAGGCAAGTCCTAGTGTGATATTAGTAAGTAGATATCACAAGTACAATAGTCAGTGCCAATAGTCTTGAAAACATTTACAGAAAAAATTTGTATATGACCCTGAAAACTATGGGAGTTAAATTGTGTGCTATTGTTTATGAAAGTTCTAATGCTTTCATTTGTGACTGATTCCTTTCATAAAGTATTTTGTAATGAAATATTTTAAGGAAACATAAAAGTGTTTGTTTTCCTTCCTAAGTCCTTCTAATAAAGCAAAACCAAGATATTAGAAAATAAGGAGATAGTTATTTCTGCAAAAATCATTAATAGACAGAAAATAAAATGTAATGAAAGATTAAAAACAAGTTATGGAGCACATTGACTTATGTGCATTATCTACAGAAGGTAATTGAGAAAGGTGGTCTATCACGTATCTCTCCTGGTATCTGCTTTTTAGGGAACCTAGCCCTGATAGCCTAGAAGGAATTTCTTTAGGCACTTCAGAGTACCCTTGGCTTCTTTCTACTTCTCTGGCTATCTTTATTTGCAATTTAGTCATTCCTAGAAATTGGCCTTGCCAACAGTTGGTGTTTATTACATCAGTGCATGTTCTTAGTTCTTTGACTAGAATTGGCCTCTCCCTTTCCTTCAGAGTTTCATTTTCTCTTAGCTGAAGAATGTTCTCTGGTAGTTTTTTTCAGGGAGAATATAAAATTCTGAGTCTTTACATAGCTGATAATTCCACTATTTTCTTTACATTTTGATGTTCCTTATTTTCTCCTGGCACTATTTTTGCAAAGGAGATCAATCTTCACAGAACAAACTGATTATTTGGAGATAATGTTTTGATATTTCTCCCTTATATGCTGTGAAATCTTCAATATATTCTACTTGAGTTTCTACAATACATCTACATGTGGATTTGTGTACTTCTTGTTTGTTTTCAAGATCTGGTGTCTTTTGTGAAATTCCTTCATACAATTCTACTAAAAGTTATGGCATTGTTCTCTAAATGTTATTTTCTTGTCAATCTCTTCTAGATTTTTCCTTTAGAAGCATTTATATGTGTTTTAAAAGTTATTATTCAAAATCCATAACCTTTAATGGTGTGTGTATATGCACATGTGTGCATATGTTCATATAGAGGAAGAGGTTAACCTATAGTATTATTCCTCAGCAGTACTCTTCCTTGTATTTTAGACAAAACTTCCCATTGAACATGGGGCTCACCAATTATGCAAACCCTGCAAGCCTGGGGATGCTTTTGTCTCTACTGGCCTAGTGGTATGATTGAAACTGGTACCATCACATTCAGTATTTTCTGTGGATATTAAGGATTGAACAAATATCCTCATGCTTTTATTGTAAGCATTTTACTGGCTGAACTATACCCTCATCCATGTACTTAAATTATTTTTAAATTCCTTACACTTTCATTTTTGTGTCTGATTTGAACTAATTTTCCCAGATCTCCCATGATTTCTCTGTAACTATAGTTGCCTATGTATTTGAAGCATGGGCAATTCTCATTTGTAGTTATGCCTGTACCCTATTACATTTTATATTCTGTCTTGGCCATACAAAAGATACAGATGTTATTTATTCAGTACATTATAACTAATGTAGATATAAAGTCACAACATATAGTGTGTACTTTAACAAAGTTATTCTAAATTATGTAACTATTAAAATGGATATGGTCAATAGGAATATTTTGTCTTTTTCATATTGAAATATGTCATGTAATTATTGATTAATAAAGACTGTGTGTGTGTATGTGTGTGTGAGTGTGTGTTTGTGTAAAGGCTCATGATAAAGCCCATACTTACCCTTGTAGGGGACACAAGTTCAGTTCCTAGCACCACATCTAGTGGCTCACACCAGTTATAGCTATAGCTGCAGAGGATGTGGAGTCCTCTGCTTGCCTCCCTGGACATTCAACTCACATGTGCACACTACATACATACATACATACATACATACATACATACATACATAAATGTGTGTATGCATGTACATACACTCCAATATTTTTAAGAAAGGGTTTAAATGGGTTCTGAAAAAAGTTTAGGAGGTATTTTTTAGTGGCCTTTATGTAGACATATATGCATTAATTTTATTGTCCTTATTTTAAAATCATCAGTTAACAATTATCTTCATTTACCTATTTTAAATAATTATCCCCTCTTAATTGTAACAATGAAAAATATTTCTTTTTTTATGTGTGTGTATGTGTGTATACTTGTTTGTTCTAACAGACTCAAGTAGAAACAAGATGTATGTAATCTCAATATCTGGCCATTTTATATAAAAATACAAACTAGTAGTTAGGTCATGCAACCTTGATCCTGAGAAGGACAGTGACGTCAGGCTGTATTTGTACACTACAAATATTTCAATTTTGTTTACTTCTTTAGCTCTTAAGCCTGATGTCAGAAAGTATTTAGTTGAGACAATGATATTGATATTTGATGTCAGTTCATATTCATTTCCTCACCAACATGATACATAAGTCAAAATTTATGTGTGTTGAAAAACAGTACATCAGTTTCTGTCCATGTAGGGAAAATGGAAAACAATAGACTAGAAAATGTAAGGCTATGTGGCACACTATTTTATTTTACAGATTTCAGTGCTTTTACTTACTAAAAAACTAAATAACTTTTAAGCTTATTTAATACAGTTTTAACTAAAAATTTTTATCGAATAAGTTTATCCTAGCATCCATAAGATAAATAATTTCTAATTAGAAATGAAAATCTCTGGAAGGCAAAGAAAGAGTTTGTGTACCCAGACATTCAAAAATTATCTAAAAAATAAAGGAATAATTCTTTTTCTCCTATATTTCTCTCTCCTTAGAAATATCACATCAAAAAATCAAAAAAGTATATTTAAGATTATACTACAAAGCTTTTCAGTAGCTTCTATCTGTGGATAGTACTGAATCTATGTAGATGTTATTTCCTTCAAAGGCACATGAAATTCAGGAGCTTTGTAATTTTTATGGCATAGTTTGTGATATTTCTCTTTTGTCTATAAAAATTATTTGTTTTCTGGACTGATGCCTTTAAAACTTAGACCATTGTTCAGAGTGGAATCACAGGTGAGCAGATTTCAGCTCCCCCACTTTGGAGAATCCCCATCGGGGGGCCAGGTTCACACCCAAGGTTCCAATCTGAGACTCCTTTTAGCAGACAGGCCCTAGGCTTTAGCTGGGGGGAGCCTACTGCAGTGAACCCTAACAGAAGGGACCTCCCATGGCTGGGCCCCACCTTCAGGGTGCTCTGCATCATCAGAGACAGACTGACAACATTGAAATTCAGACCCGGGTCCAGAATGGAATAAGAGGTGAGCAGACTTCTGATTCTGGACTGCCTGTCCAGAGAATCCCTCTCTGGGGGGCAGGTTCACACCCAAGATTCTGATCTCAGACTCTTGCTAGCAGACAGGCCCTAGGGTTCAGCTGAGAGGTGCCTTCCTCAGCAACCCTAACAGAAAGGAACTCCCACAGCTGGGGCCCCACCTTGAGGGCAAGCTGCTTAATCAAAGACAATCAGGCACCTTCAAAAAACTGAAACATGTCAAGAGCAGAGTCAGAGATCATGTACACCCCTTGCTTAGAGTAAAAAGGAGACATACAAGCCCTCTAGCCATAACTGACTAGAAGCTCACTAAGTGTGAACCACTGAAGCAATGGACAGACGCCAGAGCAAGAATACATATAACAATGTAAAGAACAACAAGGCAACACCAGAAGAAACTGGTAGTTTTACAACACCAAGACACAAACAGAGCAATGAAGAGGAAACAGAAGGAAACAACAGCAAAAACATCTTTATGAAGATTATAGAAGCCTTAAAAGAAGATATTAAAAATTCCCTTAAAGAAATAGAAGAAAATACAAACAAAAAATTAGAAGAGATGAATAAATTCTTGAAAGAAAACCAAGTAAAGGAAAACCAAAAATGAAACATTTCAGAAACTAAATATTGAAATAGAAGCAATAAAAAAAGGCACAAAATGAGGCAAAGGTGTAAATAGAAAATCTAAGAAAAGACTTGAAACCACAGATACAAGCATAACCCACAGAATCCAAGAGATGGAAGAGACAATCTATGGAGTGGAAGACTCAATAGCAAAAACTGATATATCAGAAAAAAAAAACACAAAAGCCAAAAGATCCATAACACAAAATGTTCAGAAAATTTGGCACACCATGAAAAGACCTAACCTGAGTATAATAGGAATAGAAGAATGAGCAGAATACCAGCTCAAAGGCACAGAAAATGTATTCAATAAAAATCACTGAAGAAAACTTTCTACACCTAAAGAAGGAAATGCCTATAAAGATACAAGAAGCTCACAGGTCACTAAATAAATTTGATCCCCCCAAAAGTGTCTCCTTGCTACATAATAATCAATCCACAAAATATAAAGAAGAAAGAAAAAATTTTAAAAGTTAGAAAAGAAAAGGCCCAACTTACCTATAAGGTAGACCCATCAGAATAACTCCTGACTATTCAGTGGAAACAATGAAAGCAAGAAGGTCCTGGTCAGAAGTTATACAAACACTAAAAGATCATGGCTGCCAACCTAGACTACTATACCCAGGAAAATTATTAATCACCATAGATGGAGTAAACAAGATATTTCATGACAAAGTCAGACTTAGAAAATACCTATCCACAAACCCAGCCCCTCACAAAGAATTAGAGGGAAAACTCAAACCTAAGGATCCCAGATACACCCATGAAACCACAAGTAATCAATAATCCTGCCGAAGAAAAGTCTACAGAAAGGAAATGCATACAAGCTACCACCAAAAATAACAGGAAATTAGGGGTCACTAGTACCCTTAATATCATGGACTCAATTTACCTATAAAAGGACACACTCTAATATGATGGATACAAAAAAGAAGCCATTCATCCTTCTGCTGCATACCAGAAACACACCTCACACTTAAAGACAGACAAGAGACTCACAGTAAACAAGCTGGTATTGTCATCCTAATATCTAACAAAGTAGACTTCAAACTAAAACCAATTAAAAGAGACCAGTATGGACATTATTTACTCATCTCAGGAAAAATTGTCCAATATGAGATCTCAGTGCTGAATATTTATGCATCTAATATAAGGGCACATAGATATGTTAAAAAAAAAAAAACACTAACACTACTAAAGCTCAAATCCCACATCAGTTCTCACACCCCAATAATGGGAGACTTCAATACCCCACTTTGACCCTTGGATAGGTCAACCAGACAAAGACTCAACAGAGAAATAAGGAGTCTAACAGAGGTTATGATGCATATGGATTTTATAGATATGTACAGAGGCTTCCACCCAAACTCAAAGGAATATACATATTTCTAGTACCACATGGAACTTTCTCTAAAATTGACCACATGAATCATCATAAAGCAAATATCAATAGATACAAAAAAATTGGAAATAATCCCTTGTATCATATCAGACCACAAGGGACTAAAGTTAGAGTTCAACAACATCAAAAATCACAGAAAGCCTACCAACTCATAGAAACTAAACATCACTCAACTGAACCACCTCTGGGTCAAGGAAGAAATTAAAGAAATCAAAGTCTTCTTAGAACTTAACAAAAATGAATCCACAATGTACCCCCCAAAATGGGACACAATGAAAATAGTCTTAAGAAGAAAATTCATAGTACTACATGCATATATGAAAAACCTAGAGAAATCCTACAAAAGAAAACTAACATCACAGCTGAAAACCTTAGAACAATTATAAGCAAACTCACCTTGAGGTAGTAGATGGCAAGAAATAATTAAACTTAGAGCTGAAATCAATACAATTGAAACAAAAAAAATTACAAAGTATCAATGAATCAAAAAGCTGATTATTTGAGAAAGTCAATAAGATAGATAAACCCATATTTAAACTAACCAAAAATTAGAGAGAGACTATCCAAATCTACAAATTCAGAAATGAAAAGGGGGTCATAACAATAGACCCCCAGGAAATCCAAAGAATTATTGCGTCATACTTTGAATATCTATACTCCACAAAAAAAGAAAAACCTATAAAAAATGGAAAGCTTTTTGGACACGTACCATTTACCAAAATTAAATCAAGATCAAATTAATTAACTAAACAGACCTTTAACCCTAGAGGAAATTGAAGCAGTCATTAAAAGCCTCCCAAGTAAAATAAGCCCAGGTCCAGATGCTTTCTGTGAAGAATTCTACCAGACATTCAAATAACTATTACCAATACTCCTCAAACTGTTTCATACAGTAGAAACTTAAGGAATATTGCCAAACTCATTCTATGAGGCCACAATTACCCTAATACCCAAGTCACTCAAAGAAGCAACAAAGAAAGAGAATTACAGACCAGTTTCCCCCATGAATATTGATGCAAATATTCTTAATATATAAAATAATAAAGATGGTTTACAAGAAGCCGACAGCCAACAACAAACTAAATGCGGAAATACTCAAAGCAATCCCACTAAAATCAGGAACTAGACAAGGATGTTCTCTCTCTCCTTATCTATTCAATATAGTTTTTGAAGTTTTATCTAAAGCAATAAGAGAATGAAAGGAGATTAAGAGGATACAAATTGGAAAAAAAGAAGTGAAACTATCTCTGTTTGCAGATGATATGATTGTATACATAAGTGACCCACAAAATTCTACCAGAGAGCATGGACAGCTGATAAAAACCCTCAGCAATGTAGCAGGATACAAGATTTACTCAAGAAATCAGTAGCCCTCCTATACACTACAGATAAAAGGACTGAAAAATAAGAATGGAAACATCACCCTTTATAATAGCTACAAATACCATTAAGTACCATGGAGTAACTATAACCAAAGAAATAACAGATCTATTTGACAAAAACTTTAAATCACTGAAGAAAGAAATTGAAGAGGATATCAGAAAACGAAAAGATATCCCATGTTCCTGGATAGGTAGGATCAACATAGTAAAAATGGCAATCTTACCAAAAGCAATCTACAGATTCAATGCAATTCCAATCAAAATCACCACACAAATTTTTACAGACCTAGAAAGAACAACACTCAATTTTATGTGGAATAACAGGAAAGCCAGGATTGCCAAAAACAATTTTGCTCAACAAAAGAAACTCAGGAACAATCACCCTCCCTGACTTCAAGTTATACTATAGAGCTACAGTAATAAAAACAGCCTGGTAATGATATAGAAACAGAATTGTGGATCAATGGAATAGAATTGAGGATCCAGACATTAACCCAAAAAACCTATGAACACCTGATCTTTGACAAAGAGGCCCAAAATATTCAATGGAAAAGAGATACTATCTTTAACAAATGGTGTTGGCATAGCTGGATGGTAATGTGTAGAAAAATGCAAATAGATCCAATCCTATCACCCTGCACAAAACTCAAATCTAAGTGCATTAAAGACTTCAACATAAACCAAGCCACACTGACCTTGACAGAAAAGAAAGTGGAAAATACCCTCCAACAAATTGGCATAGGTGACCAGTTTCTAAATACAACACCAGTAGCATAGACACTAAGAACAACAATCAATAAGTGGGCCTCCTGAATCTGAGAAGCTTCTGTAAAGCCAAGGACACAGTCAATAAGACACAATGACAGACTACAGAATGGGAAAAGATTTTACCAACCCTACAAGTGACAGAGGACTGATCTCTAATATATATAAAGAACTCAAGAAACTAGAGCCCTAAGCCTTGAATAACCCAATAAGAAATGGCGTTCAGAATTGAAAAGGGAATTCTCAGCAGAATAATTACAAATGGCTAAAAGGCAATTGCAAAAGTGCTCAACATCTTTAGCCATCAGAAAAATGCAAATCAAAACAACTTTGGGATACTACCCTATACCTGTAGGAATGGCTAAGATTAAAGACACAGATAACAGCCTATGCTAGAGAGGTTGCCAAGGGGAACACTCCTTCATTGTTGGTGGGAGTATAAACTTGTTCAGCCACTCTGGAATGCAGTATGGTGGTTTCTAAGAATACTATTGGGCATATACCCTAAATAGGCACATTCACATTCCAAAACCATTTGCTCTACTATGTTCATAGCAGCATTATTCGTAATAGCAAGATCCTGGGAACAACCTAGATGCCCCTCAACTGAAGAATGGATTAACAAACTGTGGTACATCTACCCCATGTAGTACTATTCAGCAGTAAGGAAGAATGATATCCTAAAATGTGCAGGCAAATGGATGGATTTGGAGAATATCCTCCTGAGCAAGGTCTCACAAACTCAGAAAGATAAGCTGGGGATGTACTCACTCATTAGTGGATTTCATACAAAAAGCAAACCACACTCAAGCTGCAAATCACAACCACTGAACAGCTTGGGATCTCAAGCACCTCGGAGCCCATTTTCTCCGGAGGAACACCTGACTCAGTCTTGATGTTGAGGTAAGGAAAGCAGATTTGCCTGGAGTTGTTTTTGAACTAAGTAACCCCCTTGGGACCTCCTGCCCTTGCTGGGGAGGAAATAAAGAGATGGGGAGAAAGAGAGAGTGACTGGGAGGTGTGGGAGAGGGAAGGGTGTTTGAACAAGGGGACACATGGATAAAAATGAGACTTTATTCATAATTTAAAAAAAGAATTCTCAGAGATAAAAGAGAATCAGATATAAGAATAAGGGTAATAGCTATGGCGGCATGAATGAGAAATTGGAGGGATCCATGTGGAATTTCTTAAAGATTCAGGATGTGTTTGAAACATATGGGAATGTTGAAAAGAACAGAGGTGCTCCATAGTGGGATTCAGGTGTCAGCTGGCAAAAGTTGGAGGCGTGTCTCTGGAGTGCTGGGAGCCTGAATGGGGCGTGGCCAGACCCTATTGCGAAGCTGAGACACCAACCTCATTCCAGTTTTGTTCTAGCATTCTCAGAGAGAGAACTAGCAGCCTGGTGTCTGACAGTTCCATCACCAAGAATTTTCTCAAGGTTCAATTTGTATCATGAGTGTTCATTTACCCCTTAATAGATATTAATCCTTTATATGATAAAAAAAAAAGAAAAAGAAAAAGAATATCCATGCCAAAATAAGGGCACTTAAGAAAGAACTGGGAATTTTATAATAAAAAATTTGGAGAGAATATAGACTTTAAATTGTTACAGTTCTATAAAAGCTGAGATGTTGTTATAGACTTAAATAGACTTCTGTCTGTCTCATCAGGTCTATTTATTCAATACGTAGGTGATAGATGAAATTGAGGCTTCAGTAAATATGTGTCAGCTGTAATACATTATTGTCTAAATCATAAATTCTGCTTAGAGAATGTGTATTCTAAATACATGAAAGAGATATTATGCTGTATAATTAGATGCTATGAAAAACTTATTTTACCGTGAGTATAAAATGTGATATTGCTAATAAAAAGGATTATTTGTTTTCCATTTATAATGACTTGAGTGTTGATGAGAAAAGTTTAATAGAAAGTTCATGTATAGCAACCTTTCACTCAGTCCCAACTGTGTCCTGGGTACTTCTGTCAGTGTGAGTTCAGGCTCAGCAGGAAATACCAAGCCCTGTCTTTGCAGGCCAAGTTCCCAGTGTGAAAGCATCATGGTGTGAGTGAAAAGCAAGTCCACAAGTGCACTGGGACCTGATGACATAAAAAAGATGGACAACCAACAGATAACTGACAACGTAGCCTGTGATTATTAGTTTACATGGTGTTAAAGCAGCCACCTGAAATTATTCCCATGGAATGTGATTAAACAGTATGGCCTGGTTATAATAATTATTCTAGATTATTTGTGTAACACCTTCATGTTTTAATACCATAGATCTTGACATGTTTTTTGTTATAGAAACTAATAAATAAATATTGGTAAGTATTAGAGAGTCAAAGAGTATAGGTCAGAATTCAAAGAATAATACTTAAAAATCAGGACAATGTTTACCGTGGCATGATTCCATTTATTTTCTAATTTTGATTTTAAATTTTAATGTGCTTTGTAGCCTCCTCATGACTAAGTTGAAAGAGGTGCCAAAAATGCTTAAATTCTGTTTTTGTTTATAGAAAGGATGTCCTTTTTCAGAATATTTAGCCCTTTAGTGTGATGGTCTTTTAATACAACAAAGTCTTAATTAAATAGTTTTTCAGTACAAAAATGCCCTAAAGACTTCACAATACTAAGATAAAAATTACACATCTCTTGTGACTGTGTTCAGTCTTGTATTTCATTTAAAGGTGTGAAAAAAGTACATATTTGATAAACAGTACAAGTTGTCTTAAGAGATTACTTTCCGTATAAAGATGATGCCTAATGCATCGTACATTGTCCCCAAATCATATAATTAGAACAAAAAGATTTGTCACACCAATTTACTCATAACATAATTACAAGAACACTTGATTATCTCCCTTAATGTAATTTTTGTCACTTAATTGTGTGTTCTCCAGTGTGTATGACCTACCAAATCCACACTTTAATAAGTAACACCAGCAAACATGCCACACCACAAACAGAACCTGCCCTTTCTGCAGAAAGGGTTTAATTATGTAACAAGTATGAAGCTTTGGAAAAAATACTGAAAAATTTTTGTCTCTCAATAGAAGGCAGGAATGACCTGGGACAGACTTGACTTGATGCTGGATTTTGCATCTGGCATGACAGTCATCATCATGCTCGATTTTCATGCCTGCCCTGTTTATCAAGGAGTCAGTCATCCCTCTCAGCCATCTTCCCAGTCTGTGTTTCCTAGGACGTTTAAGTTCCTTATTCCTGCATTCTATTCTAGGATTACAGAGTACAGAGTATTCCATGATTTGCTAATTGGACACAGCAGAAGCTTTTTTTCTGACTGACATACCTGGTGGCCTCTCTATCCGAGCTGGGGGAAAATTTTTTCAAGATAGCTAGTTTCTTTTCTTAATTGAGTTTGATTCTAGGTATCTTCTTAGACTGGGGGATATTGTTTTTTAGAAATAGTTTTCAATTTATATATTGAAATAGAACTATGAAAGAAACCAAGTCATTAAATTCCAGAGTACAGATTATATATACAGTATATGTATAGAGAGAGATAGTAAAAGTATAAATCCATAAATAAACAAAATCCACATAATTCCAAGTTTATAACCTTGCTGTCTTGAAAAAGTATTTCAGGGGAAAATAACTGTATATTCAACTTACTTGTGGAAAAAAACAAAAATGTATTTTATTAATATTGGAGGTGAGTGATAGGCCCATAGCAATGTCTTGGTAGAAAAGTATACTGCCTACTAACCCTGATGATCTGAGTTCATTCCTTGGGTTCAACAGATAAAAGGAACCTCTGGTTTCCTGCAAGTTGTATTCTGACACCTATGTCACATGCACCATGAAACACACATTTGATTCTGCCTCCTCCATACACAAAATATATAAATCAATATATGTAAAAGAAAATTTAATTAGAGGTCATAAATAGAAAAGTACAGCTTAATAAACAAGTTCTTAGAAAATTAAAGTGTCAAAGAACAAATATAACAAATGCAAAATATAAAAATAAACCAGACGCATCACTTCAATACAAACTTAATAATATTTAAAAGTACTGTGAACTTTATATAAATATGAAATTTTACTCTCTAATCTGATTTAGTAATACAGCTAGATTTTAGGATTATTTAGTCATTGCATTTTGGCAGATGTATTATGTGCTCATTAACATGAGCCTCACAAATGTAAACATTATGATGACACAAACCTAATTTGTGAATCTTTATGGGTATAGGGGAGTACTCTGACTTGTATGAGACTCTACTTATGTATATATTATTAGAAAATAAATTTATTGAAGGTTATCCTTGCAGTGTTACTACAATGAATACTATTATTAGTCATTAATAATTGGCCACTTGAAAAGAGACTTTTGCCAGGAAGAGTAACACCTTAGGTTACCTTGCAATAAATAAACTCAGTCTAACAGCATCTGTATGAATCTGCTCTCTGAATGTCTTTTAGCAGTGATTGGAAGGACATTTCTACTAAGAGTAGTCATTAACATTGTTGCTCTTGTGTTTGCTAGACAATGCGTTATTTCTCCAGGAAGTATAAAAGCATCTATTAGTTAAGCTATTTATGTTTGAGTCCTTAAACAGATAATTTAACATTATTAAAATAAGTTACAAATTTTTCATAGGGATCTTACTGTGATTGTGGATTTATATTAGGGGAATAAAAATAACCCTTATATTTCTAACCCAGAAAGTAAAAGATTTTTCTGTTTCTGTGAAATTCTACATTTTGCTACCAACTCTGACATGGTCATCCAAGATTCCAGGTCCCTCTGTCACCTGGGGACTGCAATAGAAATCCTGTGTTCTTCACTGTGTATTGTCATTCCCTGCCTTCCCCCTACATTACTTGGAGAATGTAAAAGGACTGGCTTCCTCCCTTGATAAAGGACAACAGACTAATGAATTTAAGTGCCTGCATCATTAAAATTGTCATCCTTGGCATACTATTTCAAGTGTAGTACCAAGGGTGGCTAGCTTTTACTCTTCAGGGGGTACAGAGATCTTCAGTTTCTTATGTAAATTTATGCAAAAACTGCTCCAACAAAATCACATGCTATTTATTTCAAGCCTCAAAAGGAATGCTTCATTTCCTGATTTGGTAATGGAAAGAACTAGAGCAGAGTGGAAGTGGGCTGAGTTACAGGTTAACAAATAGAATATTTATTCACTCAGGGATGAAGAAAGTTTAAGAAGCAAGCATAATGGCACTTCTCAGGGGCATTATCAGATCTTCATCATTTATCTATTTATTTATAAGCCTTCCTAAAACCTAAAGTTTCAGGGTAATACATATCATCTTGCTTGGGATGTATGTTTGTTAACTTCCACAAGATGATTCCACCACTACTTCAAGAAGTCTAAGACCCTGTTTCATTCCTTCCATACTGTATATTCAGTTCTTTTTTTTCCCACATGCCATAACCCGGCAGGTCTAATAGGGAATTCTTGGATGATTAATAATTAATGAATGACTAATCATTTTTACTGAATCACTTTTAAAAAAGGAATTACCACATCTTTTCAAAGTATGTTTAAGTTTGGTCAGCTCATAATAACACAAGACTAATGGAACCATGGAATCAAATATTTCAGAAAAAGATCAGCTAGAGCACTTTGATTAAATGGAACAAAACATTATTGCATTTGCTAATTGGTCATTCAAAACATCTGAATGTTCTTAAATCTCAAGTTGAATAACCCATCACCGGGGATGTTTTAGGAAGAGGAGCTGCACAGGATCCACTCACATGTAGATCTTTGCCACAGCACTTTTTTTTTTCAACCAGTGGAATATGTTTCAGTGTTTCTTTAATGGTGAAAATTAATTAGAAAGAGATGTCACAGAATAAGAAGCAGCACATTCGAATATATGTAGTGAGTGAACAGCAATAAATACTTTCCAACCTATTACAATTGTAACTCTAGAAAGACAAGGATAAGTGTCCTGTTGCGCTTCAGTGATAGGATAGTCACTGCAGACACTTTCTTATTTAAAGATAATTGTTTAAAAAAAAAAATGAGTTCACAGAGAGAGTTTTAAAAAAAATCTCTGTTATAATCTTCTTGGGAAAATCTGTTTCATGTATGTTATGTGTCTGTTTGTATAAAATGTATGAATAACACAGTGGAGGGCCACAGTAACTGTACAAGTGTGTGATGCTATGATTGCTTTATGATGGGGTTGGAGAGCTATCAGCATACCTTAGTTAAATCTTACATTTGTAAGTTTAAGAGGAAAAGGCAATAAAAGCTTAGAAAAAAGGTCTAAGCTCTTCTGAAGTTCTGATTTCCCCTAGCTGCTTCTCTTCATCTTCTTACTCAACCTGCAACAAGATCAATGTGTCCAGACTAAACAATAACACTCATCAAAATTAATCACAAAGCTAAGAATAAGGTCATTTTTTCTGATTCCCATATTTATTCCCTACTCTACACTTGCTTTCCTACTGAATTTGAACTCTTTCCAGCTTAGATTGTCATCCTAGCTGTTGGTGGCCAGACATGCAAATTAGAAAGAGCTTCTGTTTTCTCATATTTGGAACAGAAATATTACCTAATATTTCAAAAACTCATTAACTTTATTATTTTGGATGATAAATATTTTTGTATTCCTGAAATATTTATTACTTTTTTTTTCTGAATTGCTGTCACTTAGAAGCCCTGAGTGCTTGCAGATCTACTTCTAGTATTCACTAGGTAGGCAGGGTTTTGCTCAGTTTATGACGAATTATTTCTTCACTTCAGGAACCAGAGATGTCTTTGTAATTTAGTCAATCCACCCATTGACCTAGATCCTGAACGCTTTCAGTCTGGCTCCTGGAAAGGTAGCGTTGTGAGCAGGACTGTATGAGCACTTTCCCTCTGATCCTGCTAACCCTTTCAGATGGTCCTTCCTGAGACCCTAGCTAGCTTCTTTGTATGCAGATAGTGGATAATGTTCTTTGTGCTATGAACTTTGGTCTTTCTGAACTCCCCATCTCAGCTCCACAGGTGAGAAGTCTGCTGTGTCCTCCTCCCTTACTTTCCTTTCCCCAGAAGCTGCCACAGCAGTGTCACACCACTTTGAAGACTTACCTCATTGCTTCCCTGTCTCTTAAAGCTTATTGTCCCTTGTTTCTAATGCAGTCTTCTAAAATGTTTCCATCTTTTTTTTTTTAAAGTGAGTTTCATGTCAAAAGTATGCCTGGTTGGTAGTACTCTGTGAGTTGCATTTGAATAATAGATCTAACCATAAGATGGGTAATTAAAATGATATTAGCATTCTTAAAAACAAAACAGAACTAAAGGTAACCCTTTCTCCTAATAAAGATAAAGATTGATGCTTGGCATTACCAATATTAATAGATAATCTCAAGAATATCTAAAATTCCTGGCTAGCCTTGCCTACACAGAGAGACTTTGCACAACCACAATAAACAATCAAGCAAACAAATAAAATCTAGTCTTTTTTAAAGCCTGAGGGTTTATGTGCCCATACTTAGCATCAGGCTGAACAACAAAGTGCATTGCAGAGCTGAGAATTTTAACAGGGCTCTGTAGGTATGGAACACCAAGGCTTAGTTTGTACTCTTTATGCCATTGGTTTATTACTTCATATAGTAGAAGTCTTACTTCCCTAGTTGGACAACTTAGGATGTCTATATGTGTGGTGGTTTGAATGAAACTACCCCCAATAATTGCAAACAATTGAATTTTTGATCACCCTAGTTCATGGAACTGCGTAGGAAGGATTAAGAAGTGCTGGCTTGTTGGATAAGGTGTGACACTTGTCATGAGCTTTGAGGTTTCAAAATTTCATTCCTAGCCTATCCTTGCTCTTTTCTCTGCCTGAAATTTGAGAATCAGATGTGATCTCTCAGCTCCAGTCTTATGCAGGCTTGCCACCATGCTCTCTGCCATGATGATCATGGACTAACACTATGAAACTATAACCAAGCCCCCAATTAAATATTGTTTTTATAAGTTGTCTTGGTCATGGTGTCTCCTCAGAATAGAACAACAACAAAGACACTATGTAAATACATCATAAAAGATTGCTGAAACATAACATACCCCACCAGAAGGCAATATCAAGGGACAGGCTGGCAAGGATCTGGTCCACAGATGTCTGGTGTGATCCCAGTAATGATGGTGAAGATGAAGTAAACTCACCTGAAAGTTCAAACATCACTCTTTAGTGATGCAAAAAGAGATTTATCACCAAAGGCAAAATGCATGTTTTCATATTCCATGCTAGGTGTTTCTACTTCACCTTGAGTAAAATTATGGCTTCAAAATGGCCACAATGTTTATGAAAACCTTTCCCCTCCTTCACTGCCAGAAATCCACTAATTATGCAGTATGTTTTCTGTGTTGGGCTGATTTTTCTTAAGTTGTGCCAGAGCAGTATTTCCATTTTATTTAGCACATATAAAATAAAAGTACTATAGGTAAAATATGGAAGAATTTTAGGCAAATGGAAGTATTCTATGTGGTGTTATACAAATCCACAAAATAAAGAAGAGCAGGACTGAATCATAGTGACAATATGAACTTTGATGACTGATGTAGGCTCACCAGGTACAAATGTAGCCCTGTGATGGGAGATGCTCATAGTGAGAAAGCTTAGCTTGCTAAAGAGGCTGGGAATACACAGGAAAAAAAAAAAAACCTAAAAACTATCCTCTTTTATGAACTTTGTAAAAATTGAAAATAGATTCTTCTCTCATACTACACATCCCAATCACAGTGTCTAGTCCCTCTGCTCCTCCCAGCTCCCTCACTAGCTCTCCCAGATCCACTCCTCCTCTGTTTCCTCTTCAGAAAAGAGTGGGTCTCCAAGAGACAACAGTGAAACAGGACAATAAAAAGATACATTAAGATAATACAAAAGCCCTCATATCAAGGCTGGACAAGGCAACTCAATACAAGAGAAAGAGGCTCAAGTGGAAGAAAAAGTAACCCGCTCCCACTATTACGAGTCTCACAAGAAGCTTACAGCCTTGTGTATGTGCAGAGCATCTGATGCAGACCTATCATGCAAGCCCCGTACTTGCCATTGCAGTTATCTGTGAGCCCATGTAAGCCCTACCTAGTTGCTTTGATGGGTCATGTTCTCCTGGTATCCTCCATGCCCTCTGACTCAGGGGTTTTCTTCTTTTCATCCCTCATCTCCTACGGAAGGCACCTGATAGAGACCTCTAATTCAGACTCTCTCTCTCACCATGTCTGGCTGTGGGCCTCTTCTCCTGCTCAAATCAGCTGCTAGAGGTAGCCTACTAATGATGACTGAACACAGTATGTATGAGTATTGCAAAATATCATTAAAAATCTTATTTATTTGCCAGTCATATTTGCTTCTCCCTTAGGACTCTGGGCTATTCAGCCTTCAGTTCCTGGTCAACCAGGAAGTATAGCACACATGCTTCCTTTGGTGCAGTTGGGCCATAAGTTAAAAATCAACACTTCAACACTACATGGTCATGCCCATGTATTTTAAATCACCACTAACTACCCCAGCAATCCTCCAGGCAGGACAGATGGTAGGTGGAGGTTTTTATGGTTGGGTTACTGTCCAGTTTTCTCTTTCCAAATCCTGTAGAATACCTTCTTGTGAAAACTACTCTAAAACTGTAAGTCCTCAAAAAAAAAAAAAAAAAAAAAAAAAAGCAGTGGCAATGTCTGGTATAATTGTGACAGAGTTTATTCACAGATAGTAGAAGAAAGTTTGAAAGTTTGCTTTGACTGCACAGACACAGATATGAGTTATTCATTTATTCCTTCATTTGTTCAAATATTTTGCTAGTATGTAAGCCTCAAACAGTACACATGGTCTAGAGCAGTTCTGTCTAAAATAACTTTTTACAAAGATAGAAACAACTTTAATTTGAAACCTCTAATGCGATACTCACCAACTACAGGAAGAAATGTTAATTATGGCTAATTAAAATTAAACTAAAAATTCTTTTCCTTGGTTGCCATAGTTACTTTTTTAATTACTCACAAGTTACATTTTTTTAACAATGTAGTACTAGGAGGAAAAGACAGACTTGCATACCAAAAAGAAAATTAATTTGCTTTCTAAGGCTTTTGATTCTGTTTTATGAGAGCAAAAGGAGGAATATATGTTAGACAGAGGACTTTAAGGAGCTGTGTTGGAACCAAGCTGTAAACATATTTAATACCTACAGAGCAAAGAGATAGGAAATGAATATTCCAGGCACTCAAGGGAGCAAGCAGAAACGTGTGTGTCTGTATGTTTTGGGAACAGCAAGCAGAGTACCATGTCAGGAAATTAGGTGATAATAATCAGGAAAGAGACAAGCCAAAGGGGATTCAAGTTTGAATTTTAGGAAAAACAAACAGTTGCTGTTGATGCAATAGTGGAGATCAGTTTGTGAGCAATGAAACTGTTAGTTATTTGGTCTCATATTTCCATGCCGAGGATGAGACGATGTCCAGGGAACTACTCATCAGCATCTGTAGCCCTAGTCCACTGCATGCTGCTCATCTCAGTTGGTAAAATTCAAGGTGTCTCTAAACATTGCCCAAAGTCTTCTGGGAGAAAGCAGTTAATTGGGAAATCTCACAGTAAAAATGACCAGCAAAGATGCAAGGGTGAAGGCAGGGAAGTTACCTCAGGGTCCTTGCATGAGTTGATGAGGGACTAAAATAAGGGATTCTGTAGCGTGGAAGGAGAATTGAAAATGTATAATTAGATGTGTATGTTTTAACTGAAACCCTAGGAATGCCTCTGTCTGCCCTACAGCAGTCTAGACTTAGTGAAAACAACTGTAGTTTCTAGTTAATCTCCAAATATGTATTCTTTAGTCCATTTAGCACACACTGTCAGTTAAGCATTGGTTGTTTGTTTTCCTTCCTGAATTCCTGTGTAACTATGGACTTTGAATTGTAGGGCCCTAGAAGCACGAGCCTGTTCCTTTCATTGCATTTTCTCAAGTACCTTGGTTTTCCATTTCTCTCTGATTGGGATACCCTCTGTGCATATATTTTTATAGCACATATTGTGCCCACAAACCCTCTAGCTTTTATCTCACTTTTCAAAAAAAAATTACTTGTCTACAATCTTCAAAATTTTTTTCTAATGTTAATTAGCATTAACACACTCTGACATATGGTTGTCTCAGCAAATATTCAGATTTTTGGAACAGAGACTTGTGATTGTCACTTCTGAATACCCACCTCTTAAGACGGTGCCCAACACCTAGGGTGCTGTATATTTGTGTAAGGAATGACCAATAGGTTTTATACTGGCAGATACACATTTCACTCAGTTCAGTCTCTTTGAGACTTAGGACCAGTGAATAAAAGAACAGGAAAACAGTGTTTATTTGTGCAGTCCTCACAGAATTTGACATTTGACATTACCTGCTTATTCCCTGAAGGATTTTGACTTCGAAGTTCTAATTTAGATACCCAGATTTATGTTAAATAATTCCTAACATTTTCTCATACATATTAAAGTATTGTTCTTCCATACATGCACCAAAAATTCAGGCTGTCTGTCCGTTGTTATACTCATCATGAATTTACCACATTTTCTATTAAATAATATATAATTTCTGATTTGTGCTCTGACCTTATGTCAATTTTACACTAAGTGATGTCATCCTGTCTCTAATTTTCCTGATATTTGTTTATATTCTTAATCCATCTGGAAGATTGTAATTTCCAGATGACTACCTTTCTCTGATGAAGTGAATGGTGGTGCTACTCTTTTAGAAGAAACCGTTTCAGATCCCACACTGTTGAGTACCTAATTCTGGTATTTAATTCCTCTTTTGTCCTTGCATGACTTGCTCTAATTGTCAACTCTAATCTATTATGTCTCTTCCCCCCTCATCCTAAGTGAGGGTAGCAAAGCTGACAATACAGATGTAGCCATGGGTTCAGAATTGTTGTCTTCACATATTTTTAGTATCTTTCTGCTTTGTACACTTACACTCTAGCTTGCTCAATTTTTCCCTTGTGAATACACATCTGCTGGTATTCTGTTAGCATCATTATCTATTTCAGCATGTTCTACCTCAGCAACAGAACATGCCCTCTAAGTGCTGAAGTGCTGTTTCATGAGCTTCACCTCCCCAAAGCATCTCAGTAAGTGGTTTTCCATATTAAGAGCTTTAATTTGACCACCTAGGACAGATTATCATGGACTGAGTTCTCAGCCTATGTTTTCACTAAAGACATGGTTTTAGGCAAACTGTATGACACATTTTAAGCCTCGATTTTTCTTTGTAATCAAGTATTATGAGTCTTAGTTGTAAAGGGGAAAGACTGCATGAGATAAAGAGATAAAGATCATTTTAAATTTATAGAATGTGATGCAATTATGTAGTTGTGTGTTATATAGTTTCTAAGTCAATTTGTTTTTTAATTTTGTAGCCTCTACACTGAAATGAATTATGATATAAGATTTATTAATGTCTATCAATTGACTGAGAAAAAGTAGTTTTTGAAAACAGCAGTTTTACCTCCTTCTTTCAACCCTTTCCATCTGCTCCTTTAGTCTTGTGTTCCTTGAGGTTCCCAAATTTTACCTCCTCTCTCCATATTAATTCCACACTTGGTTGCTGTATCTGTGTCATTGGGTACCAACAGATTTGTATAATGAGTTATTGTATAATGCTACATAGGACTGTCCTAAGACACATGCTAATGTATCAGTACTAAAAATGTTTGAAATACTAATTTTCCTCCTAATGATCCTAAGCATTTTCTTATGGTTATACCTTAATTCCGAGCCACAGGTCATTACCTGCACACATTGAATGCAGCTGATATTTCTGTAGTTTAATGTTCCTACCATTTGCTTGATGACCCTGTGCTCCTGTCTGTTTTATGAGAAGAATTTTAGAGCATGAAAACGAGGCCACCCAATGAACTACATATACAAAGTTTGCATTTCAGTGTTTATTTGAAAATATTCATGATGCTAAAAATGGTAATACAGAATCTGAATTTTCAAAATGCAAAAGCATAAATAAAGTTGCATTGAACATGTCTAATGCTTAAAGACAAGCACTTCAGTTTGAGTTCCTACCATATTCTTACCAATATCTGCTTATTTTCTTTGTCTATCATTCAATAAAATACATCAAACTTTGTTTGCTGCTACCCTGAGTGATTGACTTATCTATGTTTTTATTGCAATAATAATCTTTATGATATTATAATATTTAAAATGTTTGACATATGTCTATGTTATTGTATATACATATGTGTGTATGTATATTTTATCTTAACAGTTATTTTCATATATATATATATATATATACATATATATTTTTTTTTTCTTCTGCACCGTTCCTGGAGGTACTGCAATACCAGGTTGATGCGTGGAGTGGACAGAGCAAGCTCCTATTCCAACTCCTAATTCCAAAAATTCATTTAATATATTGTCCTTGGATAGAGGACGTATCAGATATTAAACTGATAAGAACAGATACTACACTTGATCTTAGCTAAAAGGCCGAGAAGAGATATTTTCCTATTATGAATAAAAAATTGAGGAAAATCTACATGACAAATATTTGAGATATTGACTCTAATATATATATATATATATATATATATTCTAATGAAGGAATATTTTCAATAGTATTAGACATTTATAACATATTTTTTCTTGTTGGTTTATCCAGAAATAAAATGATCTAATGTAGATAAATTCTAATTGTCTAAATGAACCAGATTCAAAGCATTTCAACTAGGTAATTTTAGGGAAGTGACATTATGCAACTTTTCAAACATTTTCTTTGTGTGTATAATGACATTGTGCCCGATGATGTAATGCCATAAATAATACTGAGCAGATTTGATGGTAATAAAATGTATTTACTTATTAGTGAACTATAGCAAATACAAGTCTCACTGGATTTTTAATATTAATACTACCACTAAAATCAAATTAATTTGATACCAAAAATATG
This sequence comes from Sigmodon hispidus, assembly GCA_004025045.1. Classification (NCBI taxonomy): domain Eukaryota; kingdom Metazoa; phylum Chordata; class Mammalia; order Rodentia; family Cricetidae; genus Sigmodon; species Sigmodon hispidus. The sequence continues at coordinate 220,193 of PVIH01001509.1, forward strand.
GCATGTTTTAACTGAAAATTCCTAACTATTGTAAAATTCAGTCAAAGTAGGATGCTTATTGGCTTATAAAAATAAACTTCATGTAGGACCAAAACCAGATGACACTGGGATTATAAGCAAAACACAAATACCACCTTTATTTTCCCTGCCTTTGCCATGCAATACTTGAATATAGAAGGAAGGTTATTTGTGTACATGTAGATTATAAATGTCCTAAAACCTTCTAATCAGAGAGAAAGGAGTTTATCTTTCAACAAGAGTTTGAAAACTCTAGATAGTATTGCAACTGATGCTATGTGCTCAGACATTTACTTTATATTCCAGTAAAGGAATGGATATTGGAGGAATCCATCCACAGCACAGAGAATAAAAAGCAGTCATTCTCAAGAGAGGAGATGGCAAACTCATCATGGCCACCAAAGAGGCCATCATCTTAGAAGCCAGGTCACCAAGTAGCTTAGTGGTAGAGTGTTTTTCTAGCATATGGAAGGCCATGGTTTCAATCCCCTATAACACACACACAGAGAGCAAGAGCGAGAGAGCAGGCACTTTTATAAAAAAGAAATTCTGTTTTCTTGGTTTACTTAGACATTGAGAGTTTATCTCCATGTTTTTCCCTTTTTATAGAGCTCAGCCCTGTAGCTATTTTCCTTCCCCAGGTGCACCAGGCCAGCAGCCCTAGGGTCCCTCAGTATTACTGGGTTTGCATTAATGATATGTTGATATTGAAACCACAGATTCAATTATCTGGGTTCTGATCCATATTATGAGTTTTTTTTGTTGTTGTTGTTAAATACAGACTCTTTCCATTTATTACTTATAGAGTGTGGTTTCCAGCAACTTTGGCCAACAACTTTTCCCCAATTTTTGTTTCATTTGATCAGGAAATCTTAGCACTACTCATGGTTTGGCAATAAGTTGGCTTCAATTTCTCACCTGGCACAAAGCGCATTCAGAGGTTTTCCCCCACAGAAACAGAGTGACAAGTTGCTTCTGAGGCAGAGCTGGAGACCACAGTTTTACTTTACTTGACTTCTTTTCATCTTTCTTTTCCTTCTCGCACCTTTGCCAAACTTTGTGAGCCCTTTCACCTTTAAAATAATATTTCCACCAATTCTACCTTTGAGACATGGTAAAGCTCATTGCTAACACAGGTGCCATAAAAAAGAGATATGAATGCTGATTACTCTTCTGTCTACTGTGTGACCTTGAGACAACTTAATCTGTGACTCAGTTTTTCATCTACACTTGGGGAGGAGCATTAGTTACTAATTATCTTGTCTCTTTTTCAAGATGACTTATTGTTTGTATATAGGTATGTATAAATATTTATGGCCCTAAGTAACACACAATAATTATTTAATTAGTGCAAGTTATTATTACTTGTCTTATTCTATGACCCTGTGAATAGAATTTAGTTTTTTCTAGATCATCTTTAGCTATATATTGTGAAATATGCTGAAAGCTTGATAATCTCTGTGGTTGTAACTCTTATCTGTGATATCAGAATTCTCTGAGATAAATGGTGACGTACGACCCAGCTGTATGAGTTTGATTCTTGTGCTCACAAAACATTTTTGTAGAACTTCTGCTAAGTGAATCTGTGCATTTAAAAATATTCCTTTAGGTCAAATGCATTTAGCATTTACTCAAAGACTTCGAGTCCAAGGAGATTGTACTCATGTTTTGTATGATCAGCCAAAACCATGAAATCCTAACTGGCAATTCAAGCACTTTCTCATAGAAAGTTGTGTCTATAAATGACTCTCCTTAGTTGTCTTTACTGTAGCTCCTTTGCCCTAATTGTAGGATAATGTCTTGGTTTATAAAACCTGCACTAAAAATACACAAACACACGATATAGTTATATATATTTAAGGGGTATCGCTGCTTTCACTGAAATTGGAAATAACTTCATTAGCATCCCAGGTTTTTTTCATTTTTTTTCTGTTTTCTTACATTACAAACATGCTGTTTTGTGCAAGAGCTGGCCAGTCATCCTTCTCTCTGCAGAGACTGACATCAGCGTGGCATGAGAAGAGCCTTGGGCAGTCCGGTGATTGCACAATAATGCAGTGTGTATTTCTTCTGTTAGATTATTGTTATATATTCCAATTATTCTGTTAATAAACATGAATTTTATCATAGATTCTTTAACTTCTAAGTTCAGCTGTAATATTGAAAGTGTCCAAAGTATGACTCTTTTTTGTCATTATTGACATAAACTTTTGAATTTCCTTCAGTGCATCATTATCATAACATAGTTGACCTTATGGTCTGTGCCTGACACTAACTAAAAATTAACTTCCTGTCTGTATAACATTTCCAAATATAGACTCTTGTTTTTTAGAGGTCGTCAGAAATGGTGGCTAAATTCTGCTTTTATTGTTTAAAAATTTGAGTCTGTCTTACTATATTGATTATTATTGAATTAATTTATTTATTTTACATCTTGACAGTTTTTCCTCCCTCCTCTTTTCCCAGTCCCTTGTCCCAACCTTCCCCTTCTGTTCCCGACCCCCAATCCATACCTCTTTCATTTCTGTTTAGGAAAGGGCAGGTCTCCAGAGAGTATCAGCAAAACATGGCGTATCAGGTTGCAGTAAGACTAAACGTCTCTTGATGGATTAAAGTTAAGCAAGGCAACCCAGTATGAGGAGTAGGGTCCCAAAAGACAATAAAAGAGTTGGAGACAACCCTTGTTCCAACTGTCCACAACTGTTCCAACTTGGGCCACACTGAGGGTGTTTGTGTGAGTGGTGTGTGTGTGGTATATGTATATGTGTGAGTTGTGTGTTGTATGCTTATGTGTGCGTGCGTGTGTGTGTGTGTGTGTGTGTGTGTGTGTGTGTGTGTGTTGATGAGAGGACAGCTTTAGAGAGTCAGTTTCTCCTTCTACCATGGTTTTCAAAGATTAAACTCAGGCTTATATTGGAAGTATTTTTTATCTGCTGGTCCATTTTGCAAAATCATTTAAGTCTGACAATAAAATTCATGTGTTTAGCCATTAGCTTCTTAATATCTCTCTAATTTAAACATCTTCTTCAAATTATATACATACATTCAACCCCAATAACTCTATATTCCCTTCATTCTCATTTGTTCAGTTATTTACTTAAAGGTCAAGTGCTAGCATGTAATAGGAGCTAAGCCAGGCCCTGGATATTATAGACACAGCCCAATGCAGCACTGAACTTCCTTATAATTCTGTACTTGACCAATCATAACCGGACCCTAGATCTTGGTATCAATGATTTAATGGGACCTAACCTAGAATTATGTTTTAGAGACATTGCCAGAGCTTGTGGGTTCTCAATCTTTTTAAGACTGTTACCTAATCTGAACTATCTTCAGAACATATTTTCTTTGAAATCTTTCTTAGATTTGACTAAATACCTAACAGCTGTCACTATTCTTTGCCTCTACCTGTAGTAAGTTTTAGATGGTGTGAATTTTCCCCGGTTCACCTTGTAATCCCTTTCCACGTCTCTCTACTCAAAAGTCCTCATAACTCTCACTCCTGTTATGTAGTGCTATTCTAGATTACTGTCCTGTTTTATGGGGGGAGATAGACTGATGCTTTTCTGATTTGATTGAGACGAGAAAGACAGGTTTCTGTAGTCTTTAAATATTCTTTGCTTTTACTAACACTTCTGTTATCCATATTGCTCATTTCTGATTCTAAATTTTAAGTGCTGAATTTAAAATTTAGCCTTAAACTGTTAATGCTAGACTTGGATTATCCACATTCTAATGGTATTATCCACCTTCTAATTTAATGGATATTTTCCCGGCCTCCAGTATGCTACAAACACTGTGACAGGTTCTACATGTGCACTACTTACTTTATATAAATAAGTAGTTATTAATTAGTATCAAGAAGTTATAAAATCTAAAAATCAACCTCTATCTCTTAATATATTACTATGTTTCTTTCAATATAATATATTCTTAGTAATAGCTTCTAAGTTCCTAAGGCAATGAAAAATCTGGTTAAATTATGGTCATTGCTCAGAAGTTTGCCAGTATGACTATACATTAATTTTATTGAATCATTTAGCACTCAGTTTGTTTATCAAATGCAAGCTATAAATTTTGAATTATTATACTATTTTAAACTATGAAGCATCATTTGACAGCAATTTCATTAGGTATTAAACATAAAAACATTTTAATATTTATTTTGACTTCATATAAATGAGGAGACTTTTTTTAATTTTTAATGTTTTAATACTCATTTTTGATAAGGTATATTTTAAAGTTCTCTTTCATTTCAAGTCTCCAGACAAATTCCAAGTCAATAAATATGTCTGTGGAGAGAGGTACACCCAAATTAAATTATAATTAAACTTGCCTACTATGTTCTCTAGGTTGAACAAAGATCCCATTTGTGATATCTGAATATGACCAGAGTCTGTATATTTGGAAAGAACTTTTTCTTATTTGTAACATTAATATTCCCTGCTAAGACTTGTGAACTGATCTTTAATTTTCCTGGAATGAAACTCACTGATTCCTCCACAGTTCTTGCAAAATGTGTTTACATACTTGAGGATGTTCCAAATTCTCTTTGCTACTTTTAAGTCATAAGAGATTGAGCATCTCATTTGTTAAATTGGGAACACAGATTTCATATTGCTTTGCCTGTGACAACAGTTACAGATTTTTAAAGCAAATGGCATCTCCTCCATGGCTGTGTTCAGGGCAAAGGAAAGAGTCCTTTGAACTCACATACAGGTTGTTCAGTTCTTAGAGAAAGCATACACACCTGGCAGTAAATAAGAACAGGGTAAATAAGACCTTGATTAAAATAAGAAAGAAAAATTGTTTGGTAAAAATGTTAATGTCTTAACATTTTTAAAAATTAAAACAAGATAAGAAAGGTTTTACTTGATGGATAAAAATCAAGCTTGATTTTAAAGGGAAACTGTAAAATAAATTGAAATACAGAGTGTAAGCAGTGACATGATTCTGATGTGACCAGTTCATTGCATTTATGAATGATCACAGAAAACAAACATAGAAACAATGAGGATGGATGTAGATGGGGAGTAGGAACCCCTCTTGACCATCACCCCATCCCCAGCTACTAATGTGGAGTGAACCTCAAAAACTGACATTTTTTTTCACTGAAAGGTCAAGGTCTAGACAGGAAATCTACACTGGACTGCCATGCACCTCCCAATGGATAAGCTCAGGCTCATTACTCTTCTGGAAAAGCTGTTCACTTTCACTATTACACTGGACTCATTTGCATTTTTCCCTCTGCTGCATCCAAACACCTTTTTCCTTGCTTTAATACAACAGCTATTAATTGTAATTAAGTTGTTTGTTTTAGCATTTATCCTTCAATAGCGTAAACATTATCAAACAAATAAAATATGTTAACAAAACACCCCAAAATCTCTACTGAAAAGTTTGGACAATCCTGACCATTGTATCCATTTATGATCTTTTTGTTTTTTTTTAATTAATTAATTAATTAATTTTAGTTTTGCAAGACATGGTTTCTAAGTATTGTAGCTTTGGAACCTGTTCTGCTACTCACTCTGTGGACCAGGCTGGCCTGGAATTCACAGACATTCACCTGCCCCTTTTTTCCAAGTGCTGGGATTAAAGGTGTGCACCACACACCACAGCCTGGATTACCTTCCTAACTCCCAATTTCACATCATTGGTGGCAACATTTAGCAATACTTATTAGTTAGAAGCATATTATGTGAAACACACATATGAGGTGACTTTTCTTATTTATGTGTCACATAACTCATCCACATATAATTTGTATAATAAAACAAAGTACAATTGTGTTTTTAGCATCCTTTTTACAGAACTCAAATGTAAGTACTTCCTTAAAAATTTATCTTTGTAATTTTCATGAAAGATTTTATATTGTAATAATATAGTTTGATGTAATTTTATATCCAAGATAAAGACATAATGAGTTCTTTTTATGCTATAGAAATAGAGGTTTTGTGGCATTGATACAACTATAACATAAACTTCATCTGTTTGTTTTTAATTGTATGTTACTCTATGTATGTATATAAAACATATGTGTTATTATTATATGTTTTAAAGGGTCACATAATAGCCTCGTGTGATGCCCGTGGAGTTACAAAGCTGTGGGACTTCCGGAAGCTCATTCCAATTGTGTCCATTGATGTAGGTCCAAGTCCAGGCAATGAGGTGAATTTTGACCCGACAGGTAGGATCACTTCTGTTTCACTCTTGTCATCAAACTAAAATAATATTTTATTATTTCTGAAATTTTTTTATTTGCTCTTAAAAAATTTGGTAATGCTTAATTTTTAATTTTCTGCTTTGAATACACCAACTATGGTATGTGAAGTTTATCAATATCATGAATTTTATTATAAAAGAATTGTATTGATCACATATATAATAAATATATATGTATTTTATATTATATATGTATAATGTATATATGTATATGTATTTATACATATATATGTATAAAATGAATATATATGTATAATAAAGAAGAGAAGTGATACTAATATGAACACACCATAATCTTACTGACAGTATTACGTGTACCCTTACAGCCCACATTCTATAGAACTCTATGCCAGGTAAGCTAACTGGGCTTCCTGAAACAGTTAACTGAGTGGAGAGCAACTGAAACTGTATCAAGTTAACTTGACACATTTTAATAACAAAATTTAGTTATAAAAAATTAATAAATTGCTCAGAAATGCTCTAAAAGATATATGCATATTCATCTATTACTATAATTAAGTGTTTTATGCTCTGTAACATTGTTTGTTTGTAACATTTTTCCTGAAATAGTGTACAAGTTATCAAACAGATAAAATATTTTATCTATACTGATGATGAATAGGGTGGAATCTGTTAAGCAAAGTAATTCCAATGGTTCACTTGGAAGATTAAAGTACTGCTGCATCTCTTTATTTAATACTGGTCACTATTAAATGTGGAATGGACAGTAGATCTTCCCTTTAATATTGTGATGTGTGTTTAATATTTTTTTAACCTTTGAAGTTTTAAAATATCTTTGACTTATTTGTAATAGATTAAAATTTTGATATGAAAAAATTTCCATTGTTAAGAAAGAAAGAAATATTAAGAGAGATTTAAGAGAGATGATAATACTTTATTTAAAAGCATAGTCTATATTAAATCTCTGGTTGGCCCAGAAACATAAATGTACCAAGAGTAATTCTGAAACCATAAGATAGTTGCTGTGTGTTTCTTGAAACTAGTTTTGTGTTATTACCATTAAACATCTAAAAATGGAAATGATAAGTTATTTTCTTAAACTTTATCTTGTGTTTTCTTTGCATGTGAACATATATAAATGATATTGAAAATGAAGTTTTTAGTTACTGAATGCAGTGACACAAACATGTAATGCTTAGGAGTTAGAAATAGAGTTCTGAATGTAAATGGAAGTTTCAGAAAGAAAAGAAAGATGTTTAGTAATATTTATGACATCATGACACTTCTGGTCTGCCAGAATTCAACGAGAGAGCACTGTGAAGAATAAAATATTTCAACTGCTGTCAGTATTTCATTTTATACTATTTACTATGTAAGAAATTAATATTGCAATATAATGTTCTGACATGTAAATGTGTACTGCCATCAGCTCTCCATGGGAGTTTCTCCAGAAGTGTCACAAATAAGTCACATCCCTAAACCTATTTTGGTTGTCTTGAACATGTATTCAACTAATCATGTCTTTGAATTTTGACCTTTGAATGACAAAATCTAAGGCTTTACATTCTAATAATAGAAGTTATGGGCTTTTAGAAGAATAACACACAATTAAAATTAGCACTATATTTTATCATCATTATTGACCTGTGTTACCCAGTTGGAAAGTTCTTTGTACAGCCAGACAAACATGATTTTAACCAAATACCAGCATCTATCTTCTGCTGCACAAGTCAATATATTAGAGTCTAGGTACTGCAAACTCTTTATTTTCTGCATGATTGCCAAGCTCCTGGTCATACACCAATGTTAGAAAAGTATAGAGAATCAATGTTAGAATGATGAGCAACATAAAGGACAGAGACTGCAAACCAGAGACTCTTTTATCAGGTCAAAAAAAGTTAATTTTGTTCTGATTTTCCCATCCTATGGACAGTTTGTTTACAGAATATATGATAATTCATTTTAATTCAATGTGCTTGAGAAATTGTCATAAGACTTTTCTTATTGAATAATAAGAAACCTGTGTTTCTCTATAGACATCCCCACTGATCTTATTATAAAGGTTAAAATAAACCAAAATTTGGATGAATTTGGGAGGCAGTCCAAGACTGAATCAGTACATGAGTAGAAAGATAGAAAATCAGGAAGTATAGAAACAGATATTTTGTTGTTGTTGAGAGAGTAAGGAGTACAGATCTGGAGCTGGCCAAAATTGTGATAAGGATAAGTGACTCCTCCATATTTGCTATTTATTTGGGATAAAATATTCAGTAAAGAAATGAAGCAGAACTACATTATGAAAACATCAGAAATATAACAATAAAATCAAGTCTGACTTAACTCAAAATATGCATTCATCTGAACATTACAAATTTCTATTTATTCATAGGGGAAGATAATGCAAGTTTATATGACATAATGACTCCAGAGGAGCAAAAGAATATTGACCTTGCTTGACATAAAATATTTCTATCAAGAGCACACATTTAGTTGTGTCAAGCCACATTTCCTGGTCAAAATTTGTGACAGTATTTAGTTGCACAGTTATTTACAACCAAAAGATTTTCATCACAACTTCACTAATGAATCCCTGTAAGAGGCAGATCTCTCTCTATCCAACTGTCCACTTTGCTCTGAATCTAAGGGAAAGTCATTGTCAATAAACATGCACTGCCACATTGGTGTTAGACAGTGTATGTGAGTGTTTGGGGATCACCTTGACTAAGTCAGTCCAAACAAGGAATGTGTTAATGTTTCATATTCTAAGTGATCGTCATATATCTGGATCAGTTTTATGAAAAACATTTGGAGAAATGTTCTGTCCTACTGTCTCTATAAACTATGAGTTATTTTGTAAATACTAGATTCTTAGTAACTGAAAATCTAACAATTATAAGAAATATATTGAAAATCATAACACAGCTGAAAGCATTGTCTGGTCTTTTTATTTCAAATTTCATAAATATAAAAAACACATGATCGTAAGTTGTAGGCAAATATTTTCATTTTAGATTTGCAAAAGTATATTCTATTGTCTCTTTATTTGTTTTTATATTGATTACTCCACACTAGGTCATCATTTCTAACATGTAGCTTTGGTAGAGAAGTTCATACCCCAGAAGTATGGGTACAGAATACTTACTACAATTCAGACTTTCAGACTTAATAATGTCTTTAGTATCATTTAGACCTCTGACAAATTATTTAATCTCCCTGAACTAACTTTCCTCATGGAAATAATAGAGTAGATAATTGTCTTAGTGTTTAATGGAGGTTCAGAGGGATAATGGTGTCCTGCAATAGGGAAATCTGAGTTCAGTCTTCCACCTTGCTTATTAATTCTGGAGGGGATTTTAGAGATCATTCTATTCACTTTAGATCTGTCTGCAGGTGGTTAAGATGTCCAAGAATGTGTGCCAGTCAATGAATAAAAGATGAAAGTCTAAACCCTGTCCCTTATATGACACTAAGAGTATGTTGAAATGGTTAACTAAAGCTGGTTTTATGTTTTATGAAATGTACATATATATTTAAATACTGGAGCACGTGTAAATCATTGTGTGTGACTTTGCTTTTCACTGATGCGTCAGCCACTTACATATTTGAAAGAAGAACTGTGTGGCATAGCATTATTTACATAATGTTTTATTTACAAGTACATAGCCTGTGACAAATACAGATTATCTGTGTTTATAGATGTATCCATATATTAGTATAAACTTATAACACTGTATTTGTGAGAGAATAAATGTTTCTTTCTCATTAAGCAAAGAGCCTCCTGGGAATGTAAAACAACAAGTTTTTGTGAATATTCACTATCTAAATAATACCTCTCACTTGGCATATTTAAAATGTCATTTTTTTTTATTTAAAACTTTATTGCTGTTTCAGAAAATGTTAAATGCAATTGCATGGTGAAAGTAATAAAACTGAACTGCAGGGATTTATACATATCCTTTTTGACATCTCTTATTTCATTAAGCTTATATACTTCAGCAATATTTTTTGCTCCTTTGTAAAAGGTAATTCCTGCACATTTTTAAAGAATCACATCTCTAGAAAATGCAGAGGAAGAAATTTGAGCCAGATGGAGGCTTTCCCATAGAAAGCCTGTCAGTATCTGATCATTAAAATGGCCAAAGTTTCTCAGCCTTTGGACATAATCCCAAATGTTCCCATGAACAGATCCATGCCAGAAGCACTAAAATGGGAGCCCCCTCCCCCCAAAAAATCTTGAACAAAATTAAAAATAACAGATTGCCTCTACCCTAATTCTAAAAAGTGAAACATCTCCAAAATCTTCGGCTGAAATTGATCAGTGTTGATTAATAAGGCTACAGTGCATTATTATGTACTAAAAATTCAGTTTTTGGTTGGGCAATAGTGATGCAAACCTTTAATCCCAGCAACTGGGAAGCAGAGAAGATGGATTTTGAGCTCAAGGCCAGCCTGGTCCACAGAATGAATTCCAAGACAACCAGGGACAAAAAAAAAAGAAACAAACAAAAAACCTGGAGGGGGGGGCAGAAGAGGAAGAGGAAGAAAGGAAGGAAGGAAGGAAGGAAGGAAGGAAAGGAAACAAGTCAGTTTCTATTCCTCTGATGGAGAAGCAGCAAAGGGCATTATAGCGAACACACATGAAGAAAACCCTGGTGTGGAGGTTTGTTTTTGCTTGTTTTCTTCCAATACTTAACAGCTCAAAGATGTGGGTAGAATTTCTAAATATTTCTGAACCTCCGTTCCTTTTCACAGGCAATGTCAGAAACCTGTGGGAGTTGCCCTGATAGGGAGTAGACACCAGGGACTGGCCAGTTTAGTTCCAAACAATAGAGGGAGGCTAAGGGGAGGGGAACTGTAAGCAACAAATTCTTGAAACAATAGAAGCTTCAAGAAATGTATGGTGAGCAAATAAGAAGATAATACAACAGGGTTCCTGACACCGGGTGAATAGGAGAAGCCTTCTAACCTATCCCAGTGTCTAGTCATCTCAACTTAGTAGCTTCTGGGAAACTGAAAGAGGGGAGCCATAGAGCACAGGCTTTGGGGGTCAGAGCAGGGCAGAGGACATCAGAGTGAGGACAGCACCGTGAGGGCCCTGGAGACCTGCCTAGGCTCTGCTGACTAGCCAGTAATAATCTGCATGAGAGCTTAAAGCGAAGGAGAAATGGTCTAAAGGCTTGGAAGAGAAAATTCCATGCATTCACATAGGCTCACACAGGAATAGTCTGTGTTTCCTCCAGCCAGAGTGGAAAACCCTGGAATTCCAAAGCCAAATGGGAGCGCAGGAATTGAAGAACCACTGCCCAGTGGTCAACATAGCCTCTATCAGACTCTTAACATATATATATATATATATACATATATATATATATATGCACAAAAGAACACTCAGGAGAGAATTATCTCTATAGTAAGGCTCTGTAATAAGTCATCCATCACTGTTTTTCAGTTATAGAGGAGGCTCTTGTGTCCTATTTAATTCTTTTTTTTTTCCTTTATTTTGTATTTATTAAAAAAACAACACAGTAAAAAGAATTTAAAATGTGGAAGAGTTAACAATAACTATATAGAGGATAAGAATGATAAGCATGGCTTATCAAGGGTAGACATACAAATAAGATTGCTACACCTATATTTTCTTTGTGTTCATCTTTCCCTCTGAATTTTTTTTTTTTTTCCATCCCTGTATATCCTTATTCAAGGTCTCCTCCCCCTCCC
>PVIH01001510.1:0-36698 GCA_004025045.1 Sigmodon hispidus
TTTTTTTTAAACTTTATTTATTTGCCTTGGTGTTTGCCTGGAACTGGAACCACAGACAGTTGTTAGCTGCCATGTGGGCGCTGGGAATCGAACCCGGGTCCTCCGGAAGAGCAGACGGTGCTCTCAACCGCTGAGCCATCTCTCCAGCCCCGCAGCCAATGCTCTTAACCACTGAGCTATCTCTCCAGCCCTACATAGTTTTTAAAGTTTTGTTTTGTTTTGGTGTTTTGTTTGTTTGTTTTGTCAGATGAGGTAGCGCATGCTTTTATTCCCAGCCCTCAGGGAGGCAGAGGCAGGAGGATGCTTGTAAGTTGGAGGACCACCTGGTCTACACAGTAAATTCCAGGAATCCAGAGCTACACAGAGAAATCTTGTTTGTTTGTTTGTTTTATTTTTGTTTCTTAAAGTATTTATTTATTTTTTTTATGTGTATGTACTTGAGTTTATGTACATCCCTTGTGCAGGGGGTCTTAGAGGCCACACAAAGGCATCAGATCCCCAGGAACTGGAGTAATAGGTGGTTCTGAGCCACCATGTGGGTGCTCAGAACTGAACCCAGGTCCTCTATAAGAGCTGCTAATCAGGGCTGGAGAGATGGCTCAGAGGTTAAGAGCACTGGCGGGCTTCAAGAGGTCCTGAGTTCAATTCTCAGCAACCACATGGTGGCTCACAACCATCTGTAATGAGATCTGGAACCCTCTTCTGTCCTGCAGGAGTGCATGCAGACAGAATACTGTATACATAATAAATAAATAAAATCTTAAAAAAAAAAAAAAGAGCTGCTAATCAGTGAGCAGTCTCTCCAGACCTTGTGACTATTTTTGAGCTTAAAGAATATATGTATTTGTAAACTCAGACTTGTTTGTACATGTTCTGTGAGGGAACCTAGATAATACATAAGCAGATACCTCACTGATGGTATTTTGGTATCTGAGTACCCAGAGGTTAAGACTCCAAGATTTACGCCCCTTTACAGAAGATCCTTTTGAACCATTTTGGGGACTTTTTGTTGAAGAAAGTAAATAAAGGAAGACCAAATTTAAACTGCAAAGGTCACTCAAATTCCATTGTCAGGATTTGTTTCCAGCCTGAGAAATACAGCTGTATTCCTGTAGCTCCCCTGGGCAGGGTCAGCCTTGCTGGAAGGTGAGCTGGATCTTCACAGGGCTTTCTTTCTACCTGGTGTCAGACAGAGATACTTCTAGCCGCAGACTTCTAGAAGAATCAGGAGCATGGGTCTGGAGAGGTGGCTGAGCGGTTAAGAGCACTGACTGCTGTTCCAGAGGACCGGGGTTTGATTCCCAGCACCCACATAGCAGCTCACAACTGTCTGTAGTTCCAGTTCCAGGCAAACACCAAGGCAAATAATTAAATAAATGAGTTTTTAAAAAGGAAAAAAAAAAGTCAGGAACATAACCTGTTGTTCAGGCTGATGTTTACCACTGCTTCAAAGTTTGCCTGAACCAGCTAACTTTCACATGGAGAGCCTTGTAGTCGTGAGGAGCGCATGATAACCAATAGTTAGCAGTTTCTATTTGCCTCGGAAGCATGCCTGTGTTCTCATTGGAATATGGATGTATTTAGATACTTCTTTTCCTAGAGTGACTAGTCTGATTTAGAAGACAAAAATAAGGGTTAAGGACATAGATCAGTGGCAGAATACACACAAAACTCTGGTTCAGTCCCCAATACTGGGGAAGAAACTATGCAGAATGGCTCATACCCGTAATCCCAGCATTTGAGAGGCTAAGGCAGGAAGACCTTCAGGTCATCTTCGTTATGTAATGAGATTGAGGTCATTCTGGAATATATGAGACCCTGTCTCCAAAAAGAGGTGGGGGGGATGGATATACCTTAGTTTATAAAATGCTTAACATGCAAGAATGTGGATTGAGTTCAGTCGTTGGAACCCAAGTGCAAAATCTGGGTGTAGAGTTACCTGGAGAGGCAGAGTGGGCCACTGGTCATCTGAACTAGAGAGTTCTAGGCTACTGGGGGCAGGGAAGGAGGAAAAAAAATAGGTGGGTGATGTCTAAGGACTAAAACCAGAGGCTGGCCTCTGGCCTCCATGCGCGTGTGTACACATGTGCATGTGGACCACCCCCCCACACACACTCCCCTCACCCCGCACACATACACAAGAGAAGAAAAAGAGGCAGTCATACCCATTCTGCCTGTCACATCTTACCTGGCTCTCCACTTCATGCAGGGAGTCACTCCTCTTAGGAACAGTGGACGGCCTCTGCCCCGGACAGCTGTGTGCTGAGCAGGCAGCTCCTCTCTCACACTCATGGATGCTGAGTAGCCCTTCCTGTCCCTGCTAGGCTGTGCATCGCAGGGCCCTTCCTTGTCCTCTGCTCATTACTCTCACATCTGGGTGTCTGGTCTGTGCCCCTGTTCTGAGGGACGGCTGCAGACTTCGCACTTCCTCCACTTAGTTCATTAGCTATTCATTGAGCATCGGCCACATCTGGGCTGCATCTGGGAAGTTAGAAGTAGCTGAGGCAGCCCCTCTGTATTAAACTCCCATACTAGCTTCCTCAGAAAGCTCTACCCCATCCTTAGGGTATTCGTTTAATTATCTCTTGTCTGGTCCCAGTGGAAAGGGAGGGATGGTTGGACAAAGTCTCCTCAGAAAAGAGCAGATGTGCAGCTGGAGCAGATGCTAGTCTGTGAACCCAAAATGGTATGTGTGTGTAGTATGCTTGTATGTTCTCATGTGTGAACACACAGGCGTACTCACGGGTGCACTACACATGTGCAGTTAAAGATCTAAAGTTGACAGCAGTGTCTTCAGTCATTCCCATGTTATTTCAGAAGTGAGAGTCTTACTGCATCTGGTGCTTTGCTGCTCTGGTTAGCCAGCTTGCCCAGGAAATCCCGTCACTGAGTCCTGGCCTTCCAGATATACTATCTCATCCGCCCAGCTGTGTGTGTGAACGCTGGGGTCTGAACTCCGGTCTTCATAGCTGCAGCAAGCATTTTCTCCACAGGACCATCTCCCCAGCCTCTGTGTGTTTGAGATGGGAGGGTCTCACTCTCTAGTCCTGGCTGGCTTCAAACTGAGATTCTCCTGCACCAGCTTCCTGAGTGTTGTGATTATACAGATTGTGCTACTGAAATTGTCAAGGACTAATTTTTTTGTCAGAGAAAGATGTGCTAATTAGAGGCAGTCCTTTTCCTCACATACATACATACATACATACATACATATATATATATATACACATACATATATTATGACATCCATTCAGTCGAAAAGGGCTAATGATCTCATCTTCAGTCCGTGTCATCTCCCTCTGAGGAGGCTCAGGGCTTCTTGCCACCTTTTTCCCATCAAGATGTCACATACCAAAACGCATCACAGCCTCCTGCAGCAACTCAAGAGGCTTGATCAGGTCAGTCAGACTCCAGGCCAAGATCGTCCTTGTCTACTTTTCAGACATTACATGTTTTTTGTGGTGCCCAGTGAATCCAGTACCTGTGGAATTAAAGACAGTGTGCCACAGTAACAACAGCTGGACTAGAGACAGTGTGCCACAGTGACACAGCTGGACAGCTACTGGAAGGAGATGGGTGGGACTGGGCACTATGTGGGTTGGTATGAGGTGCTTCTTCTATCAACAGTAGAATCTGTTAGATAACAGCCTGAAAAAATACCATTTTAAAGTCGGATAGTGGCTTCCCTTTAGTGCTACAGTTAGGGTTTGGCAATGTACTTCCAGTTACTGGTTTTTATGAATAAAGTTGTATGAGATTTTTATGAATGAAGCTATACCACCCTACTCAGTCCTTTGTACACTATGTATGCTGCATATGGACGTGGCATGGTTGAGGAACTGCAGCAGAGGGCATGGTCCACTCTGCTGTACATACTATCTGGCTTTGAAGAAAAACTTGGCTGGCTCCTTCTAAGACTCACACCCTTGCTTTGAAAAGCCTCAGCAAACAGACATCTTCATATAGTACCATTTCTCCCAGTAGCCTCAGGATCCTCAGAACCCTGGGTGAAGACTCCTGGTCAGAATTTGCTTCTTCTTGAGAGGCTCACCCCCACCCATGGCCAGCTGCCTTCCCTTTTATCAAACAAGAAGCTACTCAAGAGCTCCCTGGATGTTTAGTTTTTTGGGTGCACTGGGACACCATAGGATCTCTTCTCCCCAGCGGTGACACTAGGAGATAACACGGCTTCTGCCAGGCTCCTTGGCATGCTTTGTAGAGCCGAGTACCATATCTTGGTTACTTCCCTTCCCACATTTTTTCTGGGTCCAGCAAATCCTGGCCCAGTGTATATCTTGAATGCAAACAGATACCCTGTTGTTGCCAACAGTGTCGTGAGAGCATTAGGGCATTTTCTTGGACTTCACTTCAGGTGGAATTAGGCTTCTAAGAAGCCTGCTTTCTGTGCCAATGTGGTAAAGATGCCAACACTGGTCACAGCAGGTCAGCACTCCACTGTTGGAAACTTCCTGTGCTGAGCAGTTCCCTGTAGACCTATGATGAATGGGAGAACCAAAAACAGCAGATAGGAGTCTTTGTTCCTAGAAATTTTGAAAAGGAAAAGGCTATGCAGTTGTAAACACATCGTACTTGAAACGAAGTGAGACTGGGAAATTCAGTGGAACAAAGCAGGTCCATTCTGTGAGTGCTTAAGATATGGTAGATGTGGCTTTGTAAACTGATTGAGAAAAAAAGGCTTGTTCATTAAATGGAATGGGAATAAGTTAGCTTGGAGGGAAATGATTTAGATTAGCATACCATGAAATAAATTACTGATGGATTAATGAATAAACTATGTTCAGAAACAAACCAAGAAAATTCACACAAAAATAGAATTCAGTATTAAACATCTAACAAGAGATAATTTTTTAAAATGTGATCTTTTTTTTTTTACAAAAGATTTATTTATTATGTATACAGTATACGGAAAAGAAGAGATGTCATTGTAGATGGTTATGAGTCACCATGTGATTGCTGGGAATTGAACTCAGGACCTCTGGAAGAGCAGGCAGTGCTCTTAACCTCTGAGCCATCTCTCCAGCCCCCTTGACTTTTTTCTCGTGTGTTTATTTGTATATGGCTATGGATGTATGCACTACAACAAGCATGTGGAGGTCGGAACAGCCTGTATGAGTTGGTTCTCTCCTTCTACCATGTGGGGCCCAGGGATCAAACTCAGGTCCTCAGACTTGGCAGCAAGCATCCCCACCGGCTGAGCCATCTCACCTGCCCAGGGGAGATTCTTTAGGTAAATAATGAGGAAGTTAGGGGGCCGGAGAGATGACTTCATGGATAAGCACACTTAACTTCTCCTGCAGTGAAGTGGATTTGGCTCCCAGTACCCACATCAGGCTGTTTACAATGGCCTGTAATCCCAGCTCCAAAGGAATACAGTGGCTCTGTTTCTGCAAGCAGCCACACTCATATATATAAACCCATACACAGACACCATACACACACCTAATTAAAAATAACATAAATCGAATACTGGCAGAACAGGAACACAAAATAAGGTATTGCATGAATTCTGTTTAGTATTATAATAAAACCCAGAGCCAGATATTAAGGAAAAGATGAAATATCAAAGAGGCAGGGAACAAACCACAGCCAGTTCTCACCGAGCCAATTAGATAGGTCCTCTCTCCATGAGTCCTCAGACTGACTGGGCATGCAACAAAAGCTGAACTTCTGTCTTCTCCTGCTTGTGTTTCTTTCCCTGCCCAGCAATTTCAATTCCTGGATCAGCTTTCCTAGTGCTAGTATTAAAGGTGGGCACTACCACCGTCTGGCTCTGTTAGGCCTTGAACTCACAGAGATCCAGACAGATCTCTGCCTCCTGAGTGATGGGATTAAAGGTGAGGGTCACCCTGACCGTGGTGGCTTGGCTATGGGTGACTGTCCTCTGATACTCCAAACTATTTTTATTAAATATACAGTGTGCCACCACAATAAAAATAAATAAATCTTTTAAAACCAGGAGTGAAGGGACTAGAGAGATAGTTCAGTGGTCAAGAGCACTGGCTGCTGTTCCATAAGACCCAGGTTTAATTTCTGTCACCCACATGGTGGCTCACAACCATCTGTAACTCTGGCTAATTTCAGGGGATCCAACACCCTCATCTGGCTTTCTTGGGTGCCAGACACACATGTGATACACATACATACAGACGGGCAAAACACCCATACCTACAAAATAAATAAGTAGATACATAAATCATATAAAAAAAGTGGTTAGGTGAATGGCAGAAAAAAAACTCGAATTGATTTTAGTATAGAAAAAGTGACAGAGGTCTGGGGATGGGAGAGCACTTGCCTCAAATGCTCAAGGTCCTAGATGCAACCCCCAGTATCATAAAAGCAAAACAGTTGTATAAACTATTCCCTAAGATGATAGTATGAGTGCAAAGGAGGCAAATCACACAAAGAAAATTGACAAGTGGTTAATAGTTCTATATAGGACACGTCAAGATCGCCAGGAAAACAAGAAGATTCCAGAAGGAAAGTAGGCAACGTAGCATCAACAACACCCAAAGAGAGACAGAACATTAGGTAGAAAAGATGTCAGTATTGAGAGGAAGGAGACCTAGGACAGTGAGTGCCTGCTCTGAGTATCAGGCACTCTGCCAGATGCTCTGTATCTTAAAACACACAAAAGTCAACATGCCACGCCTTGCTTCTTACGAAGAGCAGCGTATGGTTGATGGATTAGCAAGGTGGCTCAATGGGTCAGACACTTGCTGTGCAAGCCTGCTCCGCTGAGTTTGGTCCCCAGAAACCAGGTAAACTGTGAAGCTTGGAGGAAAGAATCTGTTCATGATGTTTACAGCGACACACACGTCCACACACAGTAGCAAATAAGTAGGTGATTCTAAAATGCCAGACGCAGTGGTGAGCATCTGTATCCCAGCGCTGTTATGGTTAGATGAGAAGCAAAGACTTGAGAAACATTAGGAATTCTGTGTATGCAATGCAAGGGCAGAAACGAGAAGAGAACTGACTCCTGAAAAGTCCTCTGGCCTCCGCATGCACAAGTGACATGCATTTACAATAAATAAATAGTTGTTAAAAAAATAATGACGGGTAAGAGCACTGGCTGCTCCTCCAGGGTTCAACTTCCAGCACCCGTATGGCAGCTCACACCTATCTGTAACTCCAGTCCCAAGGGATCCATCGCCCTCTTTTTGTCTCTGCTAGCACCTGATGTGTGCATTTTGCACAAACATATATGTAAGCAAAATACCTATACACACAAAAATTGAAAGGATTGGTATTGACTCAGGACCTCCCAAAACCAAGTTCTCAGCACAGAGGAGATTTATTTGCCCCAGAGGGACGGAGGATGGAGAGTAAGGAACACAGACAGGAGACAGAGGACAAGGAAGAAGGGGACAGGGTATTTGTATTTGGGTATTTGTCCCAGAGAGGGACAAAGGACTGCCTCTGGATAGAGAGGAGACAGACGTGGCAAATGGCATGGGAGGATGAGCTGCTTAATTTGAATTGGGCACGTGAATTTGGTGAGCCAAAGAGGGCTTTGGATTGCTGGACTTCAGTACTTCAATGGCTGGGCCATGGTGGTCAGCCTCAGGGAGAGGAAAATAGACCTTGATGGCTAGCATTAGGAATGTAATCTAACAGTTCTTAGCTAGGCAGAGGGACTGGGAGAGAAAGACAAGGCCTGCCATGTTTGCCAGGCTGGAGCTGGCTAGAGTGTTAGTGGTTGTTTTTGCTCTTTTGGGAGGCAAGCCATCCAGTTCCCAAATAAATCACACTTCATACTTGGTGGCTTATTCTTAATTATAAATGTCTGGCCCTAGCTTGGCTTGTTTCCAGCCAGCTTTCCTTAACTGAAATAATCCCATCTATCTTTGCCTCTGGGCTTCTCCTTTTCTATTTCTGTAAATCTTTCTTTGTTTCTTACTTCTTGGCTGGCTGTATAGCTCAGTGGTTAGCCCCTGGAGTCCTCCTCCTCCTCTGGCTACTTCCTTCTTCTTTTTCTCCCAGTTTTCTCCTCTTATATATTCTCTTTGCCTGTCAGCCCCACCCATCCTTTCTTCTGCCTTGCTATCAGCCATTCAGCTCTTTATTATATCATCAGGTGATTTAGGCAGGCAAAGTAACACAGTTTCACAGTGTTAAACAGATGCAACATAAGAGAATACAACATACTTTTAGATAATATTCCGCAATACTAGAGTCTCTTCAAAAATAGATGAATTTTAAAAAATATATACCTGAAAGAACCTTGATATCCATAAACTAACTTTTGTTCTTATAGTTGCATGCTATTCCCCTGTCTGGATGCTACATAATTTATTTGCTCAACCTCTGTTGATGAGCATCTAGGTTGTGTGCAGTGTTTTGTGATTACAGGCCATGCCATAATATATGATACTCTCTGCAGAGTATTAACTTTCCTCTTACACTATAAGGTTACCCAAATATGAATGTATCAGTAAGGGGAAGTTCCTAGGGTGGACTGCTGGGTTGAAAGGCATGCTTATTATCATTTTTGGCTGTTCCTACCTTACCTTCATGCAGTTTGCTGATCTGAATTTTTCACCAGTGGTGTATGGAAGTTACTTCCTCTCACACGCTCACCTGCAAAGTGAATTAGCAAGTATTTTTACTTTTGCTAGTTTTTGAGTGAAAAATATTTTCTTGGTGGAACTTGAATTTTTCTTTTGGAGAAAGCTAAGATTCTTTTTCAGATCTGAGAATCATTACACTTCCACTTTGTGAATGGTTTTATTTTTCATCTGTGTTTTGTTGGTTTGAGTGGGTTGTACTCATCAATTTGTAGTGTTTATCAGGAAAATGGATTCTCTTCTGGGTTATGAACTGCAAATCTCTTTTGGGACAGTGTGTCTCATGCAGTCCTGACTGGCCTCAGACTTGCTGTGCAGCTGAGGAGGACCCTGCACATCTGTTCCTCCCAAGCGCTAGAATTATAGTCATGCGTTACCATGCCGGAAGTAAAGTTTGTTTTTATTTTGGGAGGGGGTACTGGAGATCAAACTTGGCATCTTGAACATTCTGAGAAAGTCCTCTGAGCTACAACCAGCTGATTGGGAAACTTTTAAGTATGTTCGTTATTTACCTCTTGATTTGAAAGGAGCTTATTTAGAAATAAAATCCTGGATTTGGGGGTGTGTGATCTGGAGAGATGGCTCAGGGGTTAAGAGCACTGACTGTTCTTCCAGAGGTACCGAGTTCAATTCCCAGCAACCACATGGTGGCTCATAACCATCTGTGATGACATCTGGTACCCTCTTCTGCATACTGTATACATAATCAATAAATCTGGGGGCTGGAGAGATGGCTCAGGGGTTAAGAGCACTGACTATTCTTCTGAAGGTCCTGAGTTCAATTCCCAGCAACCACATGGTGGCTCACAACCATCATAATGACATCTGATACTCTCTTCTGTACTCTGTGTACATAATAAATAAATCTTTAAAATAAATAAATCCTGGATTGGAGCTCTAGCCCAGTAGTAGAGTGCCATGGATTCAAATGCATTCAAATGCCAATACTATAAAGCAAAAAAAAAAAAAAAAAAAAAAAAAAAAAAAAAAAAAAAAAAAAAAAAAAAAAAAAAAAAAAAAAAAAATACTGATGCCCAGAGGGATGAAACTTCCTATAGAGCAGGCCCTTGGCAAGCCAGCCCCCAGGGTCACCACCGTTTTAGTCCTATAATTTACAAGGAAAGCCGGAGTGGAGGCAGGTGGCTTCCCACCTGTCTGAAAGACTGGATTAGATTTATATCTTCTGTCCCATAAATTCCTACAGCTGGATGGTAGCACAGCAAGGTTAACATAGCAAACCCCGAGTACTCTGGGAACCCAGTCTGCTGCTCAGTTCCCGGCCTGCACACTGAGCTCACCCACCTGGGGGGGGTGTTGTCCTTTGGACTTATGTCTCTCTCTCCTTTCTCACACAGCAATCCTTGCCCAAGGCTGCATTTTTCCGGCAAAATTCAGAGAGAAGAAACTTCAAATTGCTGGACACTAGGAAGCTGAGTCGGGATGGAACTGGGTCCCCCGTGAGAACCAGCCCTCCCTCTACACCTAGCAGCCCAGATGATACATTCTTTAACCTTGGAGACCTACAGAATGGCAGGAAGAAGAAAAAGATCCCCAGGGTAATACATAGTTCAGATTTTGAGGTCTGGGATGCACCCTCACTTCTCTGTAGAGGGGGTTGAGGAGAGATAGTATAAAGTCCTCTGTTTTCTGTGTCACCGTGGGCAGAGGGACGCAGGAAAGCCAGTGGATGAGGATATGTGGGTCGTCTTCTCAGTTGTTATTACAGTCCTCTGTTCTTCCCCTTGGCCATTCCTCTCCCGGTCTGCTTAACTAGCCTTTTGATTCCAAACAATCTTTTCCTGCCTCTGTGTGTGTGTGTGTGTGTGTGTGTGTGTGTGTGTGTGTGTGTGTGTGTGTGTGAGACACTCTACCATTGAGATATATCCCCAACTGTTTTTTTTGAGACAGAGTCTTGCTAAATTCCTCAGTGGCTGGCTGGCTTACAGCTAGGAGCTAATGATCCATTTGAGAGAGCTGGTCAAGATGGGAAGGATTAGACAAATGTTTAACACTCTCTCTCTCTCTCTCTCTCTCTCTCTCTCTCTCTCTCTCTCTCTCTCTCTCTCTCACACACACACACACACACACACACACACCCATGACCTATGCTGCTCCTATTTTTCCCAATGCATTAAAAATAAAGTTTTTAAACATTTAATTATTTATTCTATGTGTGTGGGTGTTTTGCTTGCATGTGATGTGTATCTTATGCATGCATGCCAATGTCTGCAGAGGCCAGAAGAAGGCATTTGATCCTCTAGAACTGGAGTTACAGTTGGTTATGAGCCACCATGTGGGTGCTGGAGATTGAACACAGATCCTCTACAAGGGCAGCCAACACTCTTGACCTCTGACCTATCGCTCTAACCTTAGATTCCACACTTTTATGCTATTTCATTTGCCTTAACTGTGCATGGTAGGTTTCCCTCCCTCTCCTTTCCCCGGCCCAGGTTAGCGTGGAGATTTTCCTACCCCTGTGGAAAGGAAAAGTGCAGCGGGACCTCAGGGGCTCTGAAGGCGCCTTTCAGTAATGGTGCCCTTGAGTGGCTCCTTAGAAGGCCATCCGAGGACAACGGAAAATCTCCTTCACAAAAGCCTAGAATGTTAAAAGCAAGAGGCTTTTGAAATAACCTGATCCCTCATCTTGTAGATAACAACATCAGGTGTGAGAGGTCAAAGAAATGGCCTACTGGTACCCAGATGTAGATGGGGCCAGAAAGTTAAATGTATGGTAAAAATTAATGAGTTTTTAGCCGGGTGGCAATGGTACACACCTTCAATCCCAGCACTCTGGAGACAGACAGGTGGATCTCTGTGAGTTCGAGGCCAGCCTGGTCTACAGAGAGAGTTCCAGAACAGCCAGAGCTGTTAAACAGAGACCCTGTCTCAGATAGATAGATAGATAGATAGATAGATAGATAGATAGATAGATAGATAGATAGAGTATTTAGCTAGGTATAGTCACTCAAGTCTATAGTCCAAACACTCAAGAAGAAACGGAGGCAGAATTACCATGAATTCAAAGCCAGCCTGAGCTAAAAAGTGAGTTCCGGTACAGTCTTCTTACAACTCCCCCCAACCCCCCCCCCAAAAAAAAAACAGAGCCAAGGGTTAGGCTCAGGGTGGTGGAGAACAAGTCTAGTTAGTGTACATAACACCCTGGGTTTACCCCTCCAAAAAAAAAAAAAAAAAATGGCAAACTTTGTTGGTGTGAGAATCTGAGGCACGTGTGCTGAATATGCATGTACTCCTTCCCAGCAAACCCCGGGGTCTGGTACAGCATGGGATTCCACTCGGAAACACCAAATCTTGTCTGGCCAACAGCAAGAGAGGACTTTGCATTTGAAGCAGATCTGTTCCCACATAAGTGGCTGTCGTAAGCAGTGACGGCCCATGTGGCACGGGATATACTGTGGTGTGAAGCAGGGACTCTGTAATGGGAGAAGTCATCTGGGTTGGGTGTGTCCCATTCCAGAGCCACATGTGTGCAGCTGTATAATAGGAAATCATGAAGTTCTTCCGCAGAACTTCCTTTGCTCAGTCCAGAATGAGACTCAGATGCCACTGTATAAATGCTTTTTCCATCTGCTGGGAGCTGTTCAGACCAAAGTGGCCATGCTGAGAAATTATTTTTTCTGTCTTTCCCTTCTCTTGTTTTGTTTTGGGAGTAAATAGCTCTTTTCTCAGCCAGACTGATGTTACAGGGTTAAAGTATATGTGTGTGTGTGTGTGGAGGTGTGTCGCTGAGTGACACTGTGAGCCAAGGAGATTGTATGTTCTTTCCCAACCACCCTCTCATCTGGGTGCAGGACTATTTAGACCCTAGCTACCCATGGGGCAGTGAGAACAGCCTCCTTTGGTGTTTTGATAATGTGGTCAAAAAGAATGATCAGAAAACGGGAGCTGTGGCAAGTGAGCCCCCTCCCCTTCCCCTGCACTCTGTCATCCTAAGAGAGAAGGACAGCCTAGGTAGCCACCGCAACAGGGACAGGAGTTAACACTGTCTTTTCTTCTGCTGTCTGGCAGCTGGTATTTCGGATCAATGCCATTTATGAGGCCCGGAGAGGAAAGAAGCGGGTGAAGAGGCTTTCCCAGTCCACAGAGAGCAACTCAGGGAAAGGTGAGGACCTCCCCTGGCCACTCCACTCCGCTGGCCCATCCTGCTCAGTAGAATCTGAAGACGCCCTTCCCAGAGAGCGGGGCTTCTGTCGTTTCTTGAGGAGGAAGCCAGTGGCTGCTTCTCATCTGCCCTGCTCTCTGAGACGAAAGGCCAGAAGCCAGCTCAGCGGTACAAGCTCTGGCTTCCTCTGCCTTGTCTAAGGTCAGGTCACCTGGGGGCTGCATGTCACCTGACTCTGGCAGCTGACCTTTTTGGCTCAGCTACAGTAGAGGGCCAGCGCCTCTTGCTGTAGTCTGGTAGAGAGGAGCCAGCCACCTTACCCACAGTCAGATTGGTTTGGTAACACAGTCAGCTGAGCATAATTTGACAAAGCATCCCCCATGGCCTAGAAGTTTAGGGTCTGTTTCCTACACTGGAATTTACATCTGCCTCTTCCTTTCTTGTTCGATTGGTCCAGTGACGGATGAAAACAGCGAATCTGACAGCGATACTGAGGAGAAGCTGAAAGGTAAGGAAAGCGGGGTACGTGAGGTGACCGAGGAGCTATAGTCAAGGCTCCTTCCTACTGTTGAAGGGCAGACATGGCCTGCTCAGGCTTACAGGACCCACAGTGTGAGCCGTGGTGAGATTGGGATGTGACAGCAGTGACTTGATCCTATGGCTCTGATGACGCCAGGCACCACACTTGATGGTGGCTGTGAGTTGCACGCAGTCTCTCTTAAGATCTCAGAGCCTCTGGTTTCTCAATTGCCAGATAAAGTAGGTAAAGAGATTGGTCCCTGGGGGCCTGGCATTCAGTGATTCAAGTCCAAGCTTTAATGAGTTTTCTAAGATTTCTCAGACCCCTTTGGGGAACAGAGAGGGTAGCCCTGGGTACTGATCAAGGTGACAAGACTGGGTCACCCCAAGAATAAACAAGGCCATTCCCACTGCAGAGAATTGGCTGGACAGTCGTGGGAGTGAGTTCCTGAGGTAGCCCGGTCTGCCGTTGTGTCACATGGGATGTTTACAAAGCTCTCAGCTCTAAAAGCTCCATGGTCTGGATTTTGTCACCCAGACTGAAAGATGATGGGGAATCGTACAAGTCCCCACCCTAAAGACAGATGGCGGTGAAGCCTGTTAGAACTTCCGATTTAAGGCTTAGTGGCAAAGCCCTGGCTAGTTCTGAGGCCCGGATCCTGTGCCCTGCTTGGCTAGCAGGCCTATAAGTAAAGCGTGCCCCTTCCTCGAGTTTGGCAAGAAACCCAAAGTAAGGATTTTCTACAGTTTGCTAGATGTGGAAAGACTCGGGGGATCAGGAAAAGTGCTGAAGCTGGAAATTACATAATTCGTCAAGCCCTGAGCCATTCCACACTGGCGAATGAGTCACGTCAGGCCTGTGGCTTCTTTCTCTCCACAGCTCACAGCCTGCGCCTGGTCAATGTGAAGTCACGCCTGAAGCAGGCCCCTCGGTACTCATCACTGGACCGGGATCTCATAGAGTACCAGGAACGGCAGCTCTTCGAGTACTTTGTGGTCGTGTCTTTGCACAAGAAGCAGGCGGGGGCTGCCTATGTGCCAGAACTCACCCAGCAGTTTCCTCTGAAGGTAGGGGAGAAGGTCTCCAGGGGCTGCCTGGGGACTACCACATTCTAGCTATCAGCTTGAGTCAGGGAGATGAGGTAGTCTGGGAAAGACATAAGGTCTGCAACCGTCTAAGGGAGCCTTAAGGAGTATACGCTACTGGAGAATATGACACCCTCCACACGGGCACCCACCCCTCTGCCTTCAGCCGCCACCCCTTTAAGGAACTCTCCAGAAAACCCCATTGCATGGATGGATAGATGTGAGAGAGGCTCAGTCTCAGCCCACTTGAGAGCCCCAGAAGGCACCAAGGCATGAAAGACTGTCTTGTTCTAAACTACCCTCATTGCCCAGCACAGTGCTATTCACAAGGTAATACTTCACCCCTCTGCCTGGAACTGGGGTTCCAGGAACAAGGCATTAAATCATGAGCTAATCACTTAATTATCAGAACTGCTGAATGCTTGCCATTGCCAGCCTGGAACCTTTAGATCAAAATCCTGCTTAAAACAAAACAAAACAAAACAAAAAAAAAAAAACAACAACAACCCCCCCTTTTTTTTAAGATTTATTTATTATGTATACAATATACAGAAGAGGGCACCAGATGTCAACACAGATGGTTATGAGCCACCATCAGGACCCCTGGAAGAACAGTCAGTGCTCTTAACCTCTGAGCTGTCTCTCCAGCCCCTGAGAGCTCTTTTTAAGGAGATAGTTAAAAGTCACTGATGAAAACGTAGTTAATTCAGAAAGATATAAAGAAAAAAATCACCTATGATCTCCACAGCTATCAGGCTGTTGTTTTGGCCTCTAGTGTTAACTCACACTGCATTCCCTCTCTATACTGAAGCCGTTGATGGCTTCTGTGTCATGGCCCATGTACAGCCTTGTAAGCATATTGTTTTAAAACATATATAATACAAATTCTGAAGCATTTTTTTGAAGTTCTCTAATGCCCTAGTATTTAGGGAATCCTTCTCTGTTTAATCAATCTGTTAGAAATGTACCTTGCTCCTGGTATTTTTTATGTAAATTTTTTTTTATTTTGTTCATTCTGAGCCTCTTTCTTTTGTTCTAAGATAGGGTCTTCTATATAGCCCGAACTTGGCCCCATTTATTTAAAATTTTGAAAATTTTGTTGTTTGCTTGGGTTTGGTTTTTTGTTTGTTTGGTGGTGGTAGTGGTGATTATTTGCATCTCTGTGTGTGGTACAACCATGCATGTATGCTTGCATGAATGCATGGGTGTTGAGACAGGGCTTCCTTTTTTTGTCCTGGCTGACCTGGAATGCACTATGTAGAACAGGCTAGCCTCAAACTCACAGAGATCCTCCTGACTCTGCCTTTCAAATGCTGGGATTAAAGGCATATACCACCTTCCCAGCCTTTTTATAAGCTTTTAAATAATGAGTTTTATCCCACATTCCAATGGTTACTTCATTCAAGGTTGGCAGTTCACATTTTCACACCAATAACATTCAGTTAGGCCAGGTTGGTTGCTGCTAACTGTAATCCTATCACCTGTGACCGAGGCAGGAGAATCTTTGTGAGTTTAAAGCCAGCCTAAACTACATACTGAGATCCTGTCTCAAAAAAAAAGCAAGCCCCCCAAAAATATATATACATATATATATTTAAAAAAAGCAAAATATGGGTCCAAAGAGTTTCTTGGTAGTTAAGAGCACTCACTGCTTCTCTAGAGGACCTTCCTTCAGTTCTTAGCCCCCTATCGGGTGACTCACAACTGCCTGTGATTCCAGTTACATGGGATCCAGTATCCTCTGGCCTCCAAGGGCTCCTTCACATACACAGTACCTATAAACTCACCCAGGTGCACACACAAGTAATAAATAATAAGAATAAAAACAAAGAAAAAAAACCCTATCAAATGATAAAAGATTCCTGTTGATTTGATACACAAAATAAGCACACTTACTACTTCCTTTAAAAAAAAAAAAAAAAAAAAAAAAAAAAAAAAAAAAAAAAAAAAAAAAAAAAAAAAAAAAAAAAAAAAAAAAAAAAAAAAAAAAAACTTTATATATTTGCCTTAAACTGGAAACTGGAACAGTTATGAGCTGCCATGTGGGTCCTGGAAATTGAACCCTGGTCCTCTGGAAGAACAGTCAATGTTCTTAACCGCTGAACCATCTCTCCAGCCCCCTCTTTTTTTTTTTTTTTTTAAAAAAACTTTATTTTATTTATTTGCCTTGGTGTTTGCCTGGAACTGGAACTACAGACAGTTGTTAGCTGCCATGTGGGTGCTGGGAATCGAACCCAGGTCCTCTGGAAGAGCAGACGGTGCTCTTAACCGCTGAGCCATCTCTCCAGCCCCTTTTTTTTTTTTTTTTTTTTTTTTTTTTTTTTTTTTTTTAAGTTTATTTTGACGTACAGTCTCAGGGAGCCAGGTCAGCCTTGACTCACTGTGCAGTTAACTGCTGAGATTACGTGTATGCACAACCATACCCAGTCTTCATGATATTAAATATAATCTCTAAATCAGACTTTAATTCATTCTCATTCTCCTCCATCTGTACTGCCTGAGATTCTGTCCTGAGGGCTGAAGACAGAGAGACCAACAGTCTAAAGTCACTGTGTGACCAGGACAAACCACTTACCAGCACAGGGCATGTTTCCTTCTGTCTGAAGTCAGAGGGCAGGCTTCATCGTGTCCTTCTAGTTCCACAGTCAGTGACCCCGTGGGGCTAATTGGTGTCACTGTAATGTGATGATGCTATCTGTAGTCACTGTGAATCCTACCACACTTGGAGGTCAGAAGAGCTGATGTGCAATGCTGCCTCCCAGATCCATGAGCACCCTTTGGAGGGGGTTGCCATGGATACTTTTCCTTACTGACCAGAAACATTGTATTCCAGAATATTAATCAGAATGTCTCTGAAGCATGTGACCTTCTGTCTGCTGGTTACTCTCTCAGACTACATACAGTTGCATTGTCTTGGGGGAAGCAGCCCACAGACAAGCTTCAAACCCTTCCCCAGGAAGCTGCTGAATGGGTAGTCATAGCCAGAGAAGAAGCACGGGGACTTTGCCTCTTCCCCTCTATGGGGTGCAGTCTGTGACCCTCCCATCTTTTTCCTTGCAGTTGGAAAAGTCATTCAAGTTCATGAGAGAGGCTGAGGACCAGCTGAAAGCTATTCCCCAGTTCTGCTTCCCGGATGCCAAGGACTGGGCTCCTGTCCAGGAGTTCACCAGGTAAGAGCTTCCAGTGCGGGGAGGTAAGAAGGTCATAGGTAACAGACCCCTAATTTAGGAGGTAAGCAATCCTGATGGGCACCAGCCTGGAAATTTCCTCTTGTGTGTTTTTAAAGTTTCCCTGAGACAAGAGACACCTTCTAAGTGGACATTTATGAAGCCTTCACACAGTCTAGAGGTCTGTGTGTTTCAAAGCCTCCCAAATATAATCCTAATCTGGGAAAAGTTAGGGAAGCGGCCTATTATCTGTCCTCACTCATACGGGGCTCAGGAAACATTCCAGTGGCCTCTCCAGCTTGTGCTGGGATTGGATCTGTTCACATTTCTGCTTTAGAGTGTGCACGGTATGAGCGGACAGCATTTGGCCCAGCCCAGAAGGCTCATATGCTGAGAGCATCAGGGACGCTGTGTCTTGTGTAGTTAGCCTGCAGTTATGAAGGCAATCCTCAAGGTAGCTGTTTACAAACATTTCTGTGAGAGAACCACACCATGGCCAGACCTGAGAAAGGCCCAGTTCTGTTCTGTCTTCAGCTGCTCCTCCTGAATCTCATCCTCACCTTCCACTGGTCAAGAGAGACACACATTCCTCCTCCTCTGCAGCCACAATAGTGAATAACCATTATTTCTACATCCTAGGATAGCTTGGGTGACAGAATCCTCTCAGGATGTTTTTACTCTGCCTCCTTGGCATTTATTGGGGTGACCTGAGCCTCACAAAAGGATGGGCAATCAGAGCAAAGAGCTTTGAGCAGCCTCTCCAGCCTCCCCCTTACATACTGCTGCTTCAGTGCTCTGGTGGGGATGTGCCTTTGGGTTTGTCATGTTTTATAACCTGTTTGTGTTTTTACAATCACAGTGAAACATTCTCGTTTGTCTTAACTGGAGAAGACGGGAGCAGACGGTTCGGTTATTGCCGGAGACTGCTGGTTAGTACTCTGCCTCTGGCTCAGCCAGAGTGTCCTGGAGAGCCAACCCCTGGAGACTCGGCTCTCACCTACTGGGCTAGAGGACCAAGTGGTGGCAGGTTAGCCAAGGAGTAAAGAAGATAGATAAGACTGGACCTGGTGTCATATGCCTGTAATTTCAGTACCAAAGACATTGAGCAGGAGGCTCCAGAGTTCAAGGCCAGCATGTCTCAGATAATACAACACACACACACCCACACCCCACAGGAGGACAGGGGGTAGAGGGTTGAAGACTCACTAAGTTTTCTTAATAGGTAGAGGTGATGTCTCTATTTCCATCAGTAAGAAAATACTTTATTGCTGGGCTTGGTGGCACATAGCTTCCTAATACTTGGGAGGCAGAGGCAAGCAGATCTCTATGAGTCTGAGTCTAAAACTCAAACAGAGTGAGTTCCAGGGTAGCCAGGGCTGTTACACAGAGAAACCATGTCTGAAAAACTAAAAAAAAAAAAAAGAAAGAAAAAAAAATGCTTCATTGATTTCCCACCACCAACAACCAAATTAAAGACCTTTCCCTCCTTAAGCCAATTTTCCTTCGTAATAAAACATTACAAAACAGACCCTGGTTGCTAAGTGAGAATAATCAGAATAGTTGCTAAGAAGAAAATGTTCAGAGCTGGAAAGATGGTTCAGTAGTTACGAGCCTTGGCCACTCTTCCAAGGACCAGAGTTCAATTCCCAGTACCACATGGCAGTTTACAGCTGTCTGTAACTTCAGTCCCAGGGGATCTGGCATCCTCATGCAGATAGATATGCAGGCAAAACCCCACTGTACATAAAAAGATAAATTTTAAAAAAGGATGGGGGGGAGGAAGGAGGAAGAAAGAAAAAGAAGAAAAAAATAAATCAGAAACTGGGCCTGGAGAGCTGGCTCAGGGGCATAGAGCAATTATTGTTGGTTTGCAGAGGACCTGGGTTTAGTTTCCAGAACAATTCACAGCCATCCATAACTCCAGCTTTAGGTCTCCAGCTCGTTCCTCTGACCTCCAGTACACCAGCATAGAAACGTGCTTAAAGGGTTAGGGATGTAGGTTAGCAGAGACCCTGGTTTCCATCCCCAGCCATTGCAAGAAAAAGAGGGATGAGGCCCTAATGCATGACACATTAGGTGTTTAATAATCATTGAATTGATGGACAAAAAGTGTGGATGACAGCTGAAGGGACTAAGCAGGGTGATACTGTGCTACTACAGTTGCTTTAAGATTTATTTATTTATTATGTATACAGTATACAGAAGAGGGCACTAGATGTCATCATAGATGGTTGTGAGCCACCATGTGGTTGTTGGGAATTGAAAACAGTCAGTGCTCTTAACCTCTGAGCATCTCTCCAGCCCACTATAGTTGCTTTAAAGTTTTGAGACTGGCTGATCCTTTTTCCTTGAAAAGTAGTTTAAAGTAATTTCCCAAAAGGAATTTTAGAAATAACTTCTCATTTGGGATCGTGACTTCAGCTCAAACAACTGGTAGAAAGGATTACAGTGAAGCAGGTCATCAAGCCTTCTGACCTTACAGGTCCAGGACCATTTAACACCCATGATATTACACCCTTGACCTTGGGGCTTTCCAAAGAGTAAAAGGAAAGTTGGCAGGATGGCTCAGTGGGAAAGGCACTCGTGGCCAAGCCTGATGACCCGAGTTTGATCCCTAGAACCCACAGGGGCTGGAGAGCTGTCTTGTGGGCTTGGAGTACTTGGTTTTGCAAAAGAACCTGGATTTGGTTCCCAGAACCCACCTGGTGGCTCACAGCCTTCTGGGATATCTGACTTGATCTTAGACAAGAGAGAAAAGAACCTGAAGTCGTCATCTGATCTTCACATGTGAACCATGGCGTGCATGTACATACCCATCCACACAAATAAATGTGCAATAAGTATTTTTAAAGCAAAAATGCACAGAGTATGGGGCTGGAGAGATGGCTCAGCACCTAAGAGCACTGACTGTTCTTCCGGAGGACCTGAATTCGATTCCCAGCATCCACATGGCAGCTAACAACTGTCTGTAATTCCAAGATCTGACACCCTTACACAGTTATACATGCAGGCAAAACACCAATTCACATAAAATAAAATGTTTTAAAAAATGCATAGAATATTCTAACAGACTTCTGAATGGTAAAGCGGGGTGATGGTATTTACTTCACGTGTTAGCCCCAGAGCATTGGGCTTCTCTCTTTCCCTGACATTGATACTCATGATGAACCTGTTTCTCTCCCAAAAAGCCTGGAGGCAAAGGGAAGCGGCTTCCTGAAGTTTATTGCATTGTGAGCCGCCTGGGATGCTTCAGCCTCTTTTCAAAGGTGAGAACTTGGCCAGAGAGAGGGTGGGAGGAGAAAACCAGCCCAGAGTAACCCAGAAAACGGCCCCCATCTCCTGCTGCGTTTAGTCTTAGTATTTTGCTCACCAGTTTTTCTGATCTCTTCCCACTCCTCATCAGTTTCTCTCATCATTGGCTCAAGAAATAAGTTAATGAAGGGTGTGGCCATAGTGGCTGCCTCCTATCATTCTAGTTCTGGAGAGGCTGAAGCAGGAGGATTGCTAATTTAAGGCCATCCTGGACTATAGAGAGAAAACCCTGTCAAGAAAGAGGATTTTTAGAACTGTGTCCTGAAGAAGAGACAGAGATCAACAAAGGAACACAGGAAGGGAGGGTGGGCTGGGGTTGTAGTTCAATCCCTAGTACACACAAAGAAAGCCCTTGGCTGGATCCCAAGCCCAGGAATTAAAAATGTGCCCGAGTGGCCCAGTAAGTCAAATGTCCAAGGCACGAGAAGAAACTATGGTTTCCCCTATGAATAAGTAGTGTGAACTACAAAGTCACACAGAGACATATCGGGGCCAGTGTTGTGTAGAGTCAGGAGTCGGTACCCTTCGTGAGCTCCCCCATATCCTCCGAATTCTTGAGTCACCGTGGCAGGCCCCCTGTGCCAGGACCTCAGAGTATCTGAGCTGCCTTTCTGACTCTCGTAGATCTTGGACGAGGTGGAAAAGAGAAGAGGCATCTCCCCTGCACTGGTGCAGCCCCTCATGAGGAGTGTCATGGAAGCCCCATTCCCAGCCCTGGGCAAAACCATCACTGTCAAGAACTTCCTGCCAGGCTCCGGGACTGAGGTAAGCTCTCAGACGCCTTTCCTCTGTCAGAACAGGTGGCCCAGCCAGCCAAGTCCCTGTGGCTAGAGAGGCCATGTCTTTCAGCGTGGCATCCAGCTCTGCGGCTTTCTTGTTCACTCCTCATAAGCCCCGCCCTCCATCCAGCCTATCCAGCCCAGGCTCGGCTCCAGGGAGCAACCCACAAGAGCCAGGCTGCACAGCATGCGGTCTCTTAGAGACATGAAGTGTGTTTCTGTGGCTTCTTTTCAAAGCCTGTAGTCAGTCATCAGTCTTCTTTGGATCTATTCACATTTAGAGTCTGCATCACTTTATAAGTTTATAATATGAACTGTTCTTTTCAGTGAGGACTATCTTGGATGCTACTTAATATTTATCCTTGGCTTCAAAGCCTGTTGTTTACTTGGTCAGACACTGAGACCTGATTTTCTTTTTAATGTATTTATTTATTATTATTAAGTATACAGTATACAGAAGAGGGCACTAGATGTCATCATGGTTGTGAGCCACCATGTGGTTGCTGGGAATTGAACTCAAGACCTTGGGAAGTACTCTTAACCTCTACGCCATCTCTCCAGCCCTCATTTTCATCTTTTTCACATCATACAGCCCCGTAAACCTCAGAACCGTGGTCCCTTCCAACCTTGGATCTCTACTGTAAACCAGTTTCTTCTAGACATAGAAGAGATGGGGGTGCATCAGGGACATACATACCAGATCAACCCAGTGCTCCAGCACTGACAGTGGTTGGGAACCCAAAACCAACCCATACAGATGTAGCAGCTTGGCTGTGGGGTTGTAGCTGGAGGTTAGGAGTGTGGGAACCCAGCATGGGGAGAACACTCAGGGGTGCTGGGTAGAAGGAATACCTAGTCTCCACTGATGTCACTGTATAGAGTCAGCTCTACAGAGAAGCTTAATAACTGCAGTAAACCCAGGGACATGTGAGCAAGTGAGAAAGATGATGATAAACACAGCAATCCTAAAAACTAGAAGTGATCGGCCAGAGCTCGGCACAGAAGAGCAGCACGCCTGTGATCCCAGCCTCTGAGACCTGGGGCAGGGGGATCAAGATTTCAAGGCCATGGAACTAGAGAGAGGGCTCAGTGGTTAAAAGAGCTGATTGCTCTTCCAGAAGACCCAGGTTCAATTCCCAGCACCCACATAGTGACTCAAAACCATCTGTAAGAGGATGTGATGGCTTCTGTGGGTACTGCATTGTATGCACATGGTGCACATACATGCAGGCAAAAACACCCATACACATAAAAAGTATGTTTTTTCTTAAAAGCACTTGGTGCTCAATGGCTTGAGTTTGATTGTCTCCTGAACATCCTCTGACCTCCACACATCATGTCCAGACACTTTAATAAACACATGCATACATACATGCATACATACACACACACACAATAGTTCAGGGCCAGCATAAGCTACATAGAAAACTTGAAGCCTGGGCTATATGCATAGGCCTGAGATTTTCTTCCAGCAGTAACAGGAAATCCT
This sequence comes from Sigmodon hispidus, assembly GCA_004025045.1. Lineage (NCBI taxonomy): Eukaryota > Metazoa > Chordata > Mammalia > Rodentia > Cricetidae > Sigmodon > Sigmodon hispidus. The sequence continues at coordinate 23,061 of PVIH01001510.1, forward strand.
TCAGAAGACAGGATTTCCCCCAGACTCTGGGGATAGGTCAGTTTTCAACATAAACCATCCATGGGCATCCAGACATCCTCTTCAGAAGGAGCCTCCTTACACAGCCAAAGGCCATGGACTCTGCATCCATTTCTCTCGTCTCCAAGGAGGACTGCTGTGAAAGCCCACCTTCATGGCTGCTTCTGTTCCCTGGCAGGTGATTGAGCTATGCCGCCCACTGGACTCCCGGCTGGAGCACGTGGATTTTGAGTCTCTCTTCTCCTCCCTCAGCATCAGACACTTGGTCAGTGTTTTTGCCTCCCTGCTTCTGGAAAGGAGGGTCATCTTCATTGCAGACAAACTCAGGTACCAACCTCTGCTACTTCTGATAATACGTGTAAATGATGCCGGGTCTTCAACTCTCAAGAGTGTAGAGATTGGGTTCCTGGGGAACAAGGTTGACTTGGAGGCCTGTGAGGCACACTCATGGTGTAAAGGGAGCTCACTGACAGGCGTGGAGAACAAGGTCAGGAAGAGATGGGCGGGCAGAGAGGACTAGACAAAAAAGTGCGAACTTACCCAAGGCATCCCTTTCCTGTTTGTTATTAAACTAAACTACACAAATCATACACACACACACACACACACACACACACACACACACACACACCTGCCCCATAGGATGCCATCTATAATCCAGTGAACACATTCTCTGAATCAAAAAGGCCACAGAAGAACATAAGAATTTGGATTGAAAAAAAAAAAAGAATTTGGATTGATTCCGAATTTCTAGCAAAGGAAAACTTTCTTACAATCTCCATCATTTCAGGCCTTTAATCCCAGCACTCTAGAGGCAGAGGCAGGTGGATCTCTGTGAATTTAGGGCAGCATGGATCACACAATAAGACCTTAATTTAAAAAGTAAAACCACTGAGTTGGGCTCAGCAGATACGGAGCCTGCCACCAAACTGAACAACCTGAGTTCAGCCCCCAGGACTCACAGTGCTATGAGAGAACCTGCAAGTTGCTCTCTGACTTCTGTGAGTGTGTGCACACGTGCTCACACACACAGTAAATGTAGGTTAAAAGAAACTGTCAGAACATTGGCTCTCTTTGAACTGAGAGGATGAGAGCATCTATGGTAGCTGCCACTCCAGGAAGGTTCAAGGTTTGGGGCCACCAACTGGCTGAAGTAGTGAAGGCCACCAAGAAGCTCATCTGAGCCAGAAACTAACAACAAAAGCAGCCATGCCTGTGGTCTGGAGAGGAACTCTGAGCTGTGAGAACAAAAGAGGAACAGAAGAATGAAAAGGAATTTATGGGGTGGGGTGGGAGCTCAGCATCCGCCCTGCCCTCCACTGTAGCCATCTGGTCACCTACATGATGCTCCTCTTTGGACAGTTGCCATTTGGCTGTTCCCTGGCTGCCCCCATCTCATGTCTGAGCTCTATTCACTTTTAAATGTCACCATTATTGTGTTCCCTGTGCGCCCCTGTCAGCTCAGGAAGCAGGCCCTGTCTTCAGCCTGCAGCTGGTGCTGAGCTGGGCAGCTCTCCAAGCTCCTGGGCACTGGGGAATTCAGCGAGTTTTCAATGTTGGGGCCCTGGAAGCTAGGGATGAGGAATAGCTCTTTAGTGACCAGGATCAACGGCTCTATGGTTACTGTCTCCATGTTCCTAAAGGGCCACTCCCGAACCCTAACAGCCCCCATTCTCAAGGCTTGGGCTTGGGGAGGAGGTGGAGTTCAGAAAGGTCTTGGCAGCAAGTGAAGACCAGCTCTATAAACCCAGCATCCTCCAGCAGTGGAGCTGGGGACACAGCCCCTAGGGAGCTTCCTTCTAGAATGAAGATGTTAGACTGAGGAAGGGCAGGCTGGAGAAAATGTCTGTCTAAACAGCAGCATGGGCTTCTGTTAGAAAGCCTGGCTCAGCAGTTAAGAGCACCGTCTGTTCTAGAGGTCCTGAGTTCAATTCCCAGCAACCACAGGGATAACCATCCATAATGGGAATCTGATGCCTTCTTCTGGTCTGTAGGTGTACATGCAGGCAGAAATGTATATATAATAAGTCTTTAAAGAAAAAGAAAAAAAAACCTGGGGAAACATTCTACCAAAGTGTTTGGAAAAGAGTGCAACCCACCTGATTTTTGACTTCTGAGTGAGCAGAGTGGCCAGTGGCCAGCTCCTGAGTGGGCTCTGCTCTGAGGCCTCAGCCAGGTCTCCGGTAGGACCTTTGGAGTTTTTCTTACCTTCCATGGGGTCTGACATTCTGCTCCTGGAGATGTAGTCCCTGTGAACAGCACATGGCAGGGAAGGGGCACTTAAATAGTTCTTGGTGGCATTTGCAGCAGATATTGGATGCACAGAAGGATGTTTTTGTAAGGGAGAAGGCAGCAGGAATATGGCTAATTTTTATGTCCTCATTAGGGGCAGAGCCTGGTTTTGTAGTAACTAGTGTGCATATATACCTGTGTGTATAAACTGTCTTAATTGCATTGTTATTACTTACTTATTTTTGAGACACTGTCTCATATCCTAGGCTGGCCTCAAATACTCTATATAGCTGAGGATGACCTGATCCTTCTGCCTCCCCATCCCAGCTGCTGGAATTACAGGCATAAACCACCAAGCACAATTTATGTGGAATCGAACCCACGGCTTCTCAAAAGCTAAGCAAGTAACTATCAACTGAGCTATGTCACTTTCTTTTTTTTTCCAAGACAGGGTTTCTCTGTGTAGCAATTTGGATTGTCCTAGAATTTGCTTTGTAGACCAAGCTGGCCTCGAACTCACTGAGACCCATCTGCCTCTGCCTCACAAGTACTGGGACTAAAGACATGCGCCACCCCCCACCATCTGCTCCATCACATCTTAAATTGCACTTTCGTCCCTATCCAGTTTAACATAGGTACATCCCTCTCAGACCACACTGGGAGTTTTTCCCTAGAACAGGAGGACCCTGAACACTCCCCTTAATCTGGGTTTCCACATTTGTAAAGCATAGGGGTTGACTGAGCCCTGGAGACTCTGACTTTCTGGGCTCCAGTAACTTGTTTTTCTGTTAAACATGGCTCAGTATGTTCTTCCTCTTGCCCAGTAAATTAATTATCCATATTATATTAATTCTATGCAGATTTAAGTGGGTGAAGGTAAAACTCCTGCCTCCTCTCACTTTATCTTTCTTTCTCCATCCAGCTATCTCAATTCCTTGGTTCAACTTTCTTAATGCTAAGATTAAAGGTGGGTGCCACCACCCGGCTCTATTTGGCCTTGAACTCACAAAGATCCAGAGGATTAAAGGTGTGGGTCACCACTCCCTGACCTTCATGGCTTGGCTCTGTGGGTGGCTCTGCCCTCTGGTATTTCAGGCTATTTTTATTAAATATATAAACCACAGAACTCTGAGATAGGAAGAGAAGAAAACCTAACTGGAGTGCTGAATACAGAGGTTGTGGGTGTAGCTCAATCAGCAGAGTTTGCCTAATGTGCACAAAGCCCTGGGTTCAATCACCAACACATGTCATCACTGCACACAGGAGGTATTGAAGTTAAAGTTCATTCTCAGTTGCATAAGGCAATCGAGGCTAACCTGGGCTATAGAAGAGCCTGTTTTAAAAACAGTAAAGATAGGAAAGATGGCTCGGTGGCTAGGAGCACTCACTCTTCCAGAGGAAGATTTCCAGCACCCACATGGAAGCCATCTGTCGTCCTCCGGTACCACAGGCATTAAGCACACATATGTGATGGCATATACCTTTAGTCCCAGCATGCAGGAGGAAGAGGCAGTTAGATCTCTGAATTGGAGGTCAGCCTGGTCTACAGAGTGAGTTCCCTGACAACCAGGATTATATAGAGAAACCCTGTCTTAAAATTAATAAATAATGGGGGCTGGAGAGATGGCTCAGCGGTTAAGAGCACCGGCTGCTCTTCCAGAGGACCCGGGTTCGATTCCCAGCACCCACATGGCAGCTAACAACTGTCTGTAGTTCCAGTTCCAGGCAAACACCAAAGGCAAATAAATAAAGTTTAAAAAAAAATTAATAAATAATTTTTGTTATTGTTAAAAGAAAAAGAATAGTGAGCTTGCCTGTCGGAATTGAGGACTAGATGTACAGCTGTTACCTGCCCTCTGCCATGTCACATGGGTGCTGAGGGAAGGATGCCAGTGTAGCAGGGCTGACTAACAATGGGGAAGTCTCCGGGGAGCTAGGAGCTACAGGGCATTGGTGGGACACGGGACAAGACAGACTCTGGGGCCCACGTATCCTCAGAAATGCAGGCAGTCTCTGTCAGGTAGGTCCATCCAGATTCCTTTGTGAGTATGGTGGTGCATGCTCCGTGTAATCCCACCATGAGGGGACTGAGGTAGAATGGCTTTGAGTTTCTGGCTAGTCTTGTCAACATAGTGAGAGCCTGTCTTGAAAAGGAGGAAGATTTCTTCCTTTTCCTTTGTGGCTAGGAAAGTTTTTCTCCAGAACTATCCTTTCCAGGGGCCCCAGTGGGTAGATGTGCCTGGCAGGTTTCTCTCAGATCTGAAATGATCAGACTCCATGACAGAAACCCTCAAGCCTCCTGGCTTTCTGATTCACAGGCCTGATGGAAGGATCTAGTCCTTTGTGTTCGATTTATAGGGTAGTAGCCATGAGAACTGAAGGTCCTCTGTCCAGGCCTTAACAGGGCCTCGGGAATGGGCTGGCTGTAGATTTCTTGAACTGAACGATTCCGAAAAGAATCATCTGAGACACCCTTGTGCTGAAGACTGTGGGCTCCAGCCCTGCTCATCTGAGTGTCCTCTTTCCTTCTGGGCCCCCGTCTTAGGCCACAGCAGAGCATGAGAACAGGATATATTGCAAAACCAGAGAGTGGCCCTGTGACATCCCTCCTGGGCCCTAGCTACCCCTGCACTCCCCTCCCACATAAGCATTTAGTTATCTGTGCTGTAGAGTCCCAGCACCCCAGAGAAACTTGCTGGGAGTTGGTGGCAAACACTCAGACTTACAAAAGGGTTTCAAGTTGAGCCAAAAACCTATCACATTTAAAATAACATTTTTGCTCTGTTTCATCTTTAGGGTGGACACTGAGTGCTTCTAAAGGCTCTGTCAAGTTCAAGCTTGACAGATGGAAAGCAAAGAATGCTGTTATGATGACCCTTTCTGTCGCCATAACAACCCAGATAAATATTTCCCCATACCCGTCTTCATTTCCTTTAGGATAAACATTTTGTTTTTTTATTTACTAATTTCAGCTCTAAAAAGCTTCAGCTAAACCTGTACACCAAGAGGGACTATAACCAGGATTGTACGTAAACAAGTTTGTTTAAAAGTTTTACATGTCCAAAGTGTTTAATGTCTTTTTACGGTACAAGAAAAATTCACAAGCTGAGGATTCATCTACTGGCTAATGATCAGTAGAATGAGGTAGCCAAATCTTGAGCAGCGGTGTTTGACTCTTGGGTTCTCACATGGATAACTAACAATAAGTTCACCTATAGCTGTGTATATTCATTCTTTTGTTTATTCCTTTTGGTTCATTTTTCCTCAGTTTCCACAAGCTTCAGTGAGGCCCTGCATGCCTTCTAGAACCTGCATCACTCAACAGTGTTTCAGTCTCAAGGCCTGTCTGCAAATGGTGGCAGTACCCACTGCCTGTGTGCTTTGGCACGCAAAACACTACACTCTGAGGATCCAGCAGGTTCTCAGGGGGGTTGACAAGAGTCTAAATAAATACAGCTGATTTAGCAAAGCTCCATGGAAAGAAAAGATTTGAATAGCATGTTAGTCCATTATAAAATCATGGGTGAGGAAAATAACACACCGGTAGAGGACTTGCCTTGCATTTTTGATATTCTAGCTCCAATTCCCAGCACTGAAAAACAATTACTAAATGTCACTAACTGGAAATGTAGCATAGCTGGTAGAGTGCTGGCCTAGAATGCACTAAACCCTAGGTTCTAATCCCCAGCACCTAATAAAACCAGGCATGAGGTCCACACCTGCAGTATTAATACAGGGAGCAGGAGCCTGAGAAGTTAAATCATTCTCAGTACGTAGTTCAAGGCCACCCTGGGATATCTAATCCGAGGAAGGGTACATTCTGACCAAATACAAACTCCTTTGGTGTGTAATATGAACCTACAAGATAGCTTTTGGAGCATAATTTAGAGGCTAACAAAGCCATATGTCAATGCTGTTGGCTTCTAACGCATCACTGAGAGTCTACGCAGTGTGTACTCATGTCAGGCCGTCCCCTTCAGAACTTCCTAAAGTGAATCAAACCTCACAGACGTCACCTCCTTTTGTGATCGGGCATGCTGACAAGCCTTACTGTTGATATCCTTGACTCGATTTGTGCTCTCAGAAGAAAGTTCCCATTTCTAGCTCCTGGATGCGCAGGGGCTTGTACAGATTTAGAGTTTGTGGGTGCTAAAGCTGGCGGGGGTGGGGGTCTCTTCTAGGCTAGCTCACGTCTTTCATGGAGACGAGTGTGAGGCCTAGAGTAGTGAAAGGCTTTTCCTGTACTCACACAGAAAACAGAGCCAGCCCTCTCGAGGGCCAGCCTGTGTGCCTTTCAAGTCCAGTGACATGTTACTTGAGCGTTAAAGGTGCAGTCAGGAACACGGCAGTCCTGCTTCACATCCACTTTCCCTGGGAGGTTCCACAGCTGAGTTTGCCCTTCATTCCTGTTTTTGGAAGTGCTGCGCAGTGAGAGAGATGCATTGTTCTGGATGCAGGGGATGCCAACTAAATCACCATCTGAGCAGTTCCTGGGTGTCTAATTCAGGAACCCAAGCATCCAGAACTGAAACATCTTCTCCAGATGTTAACACTCACAGACACATCCTGATGTTCCAGAACAATGCTTCAGCCCTTCAGAACCACCTCCCAATGCTAAACATCCTCAGGCCTGTCCCTCTCACCTGCTTCCATCACTGGGCCCTCTTGGCCCAGCCACCTTCCCACTGGGGATTCTCTCTTCCCTCCCCCACCCTGCACATCATCACAGCTGTAGGAACTTGGCGGTTCCTCCACCCCCACAGTAATGGGAGCCAGCTGTGTGAGGGTTCTCTTTGGCCGGCCTTCACAAATGCTGCCTCGTCTGCAACAGCCGATGCTCAGGGAGGCACTGAGGCTGTGCCCCAGCTTACTCCAAGGTCCCCTTAGCCTCTATTTTCCCTTTTTCCCTACAGCACCCACCCTCTGCCCCACCCGTGCACACAAAATTCCATCCGAGCTTACTGCAAAAATTGGGGAAAACATTCAAGCGGTGCTCAGAGCCCATTTCTTTGCCACTACTGTAGTATTTACAGAATGCAACCTTTCCTCTCCATGTTGCCCAAAACAGAATTTTTTAAGGTGGTGACAGCTTGTGCGCCCATAGTCCCGCCGGAGCACCTGGTGCTCACTCCCTGCTGTCCAGCTAAATAGGTGCTGATGGTAACCAGGGGTGGGAATGTTGGTCCTCAGCTGCGATAAAGACTCTTGTAGGAAGGGTAGCTGCTCAGGACCGGAAAGACCAAGTTCTCAGCATGAAGGAGATTTATTTGCCCCAGAGGGACAGAGGCCAGGAGTAAAGGGACCCAGACAGGAGACAGGATGAGGGGAAGGGAACAAGGGAGAGGGGTATTTGTCCCAGAGTAGGACAAAGGACAGCCTCTGGACAGAGGAGACACACAGGAAAATGGTGATGTATAAAGATAAAGGGGAAACCTTAGGATGACATGTTTGATTTTAATTGGGCATGTTAATTAGGTGAGCCAAAGTGGGGCTTTTGATTGCTGGACTTCAGTACTTTGTTGGACCACGGTACTCAGCCTCAGCGAGAAGAAGTAGCCAGATAAGGGAATAGACCTTGGTGGTTAGCTTTGGGAATGTGATCTAATGGTTTCGAGCAAGGCCAAGGGAATGGGAGATGGGTAAGGCCAAGTGCTCCAGTGGGCTGGTGGCCCTTCGGCTCCCACCATTAGGCAAAGAATCCTGAACACTCCTCTCAAGAGATGGTTGTGAGTGGCAGCCCTTAGCCTAGGTGGTCAGCAGGTTACCCAGTTGTATCCTCGTGAGAACTAAATACAGGGCTGGGGCTAGCATGCACGAGCCCCGGGTTCAGTCCTCAGCACTACAAGGCAAAAAGAAAGTTGAATACAGTTGTCCTTTAGCTCAGAGTGATTTTCATCGTCTGTGACCCTCTTCCCTGGTCCTGTGCACCGCGCATCAGCATGGATTGGTGATTTTTCCTAACCTTGGTCCAGCTACCTCCTCTTCCTTTCCACCTGGTTTGCAGTCAGTGTAGCTGAGCTCAGGCTTCCCAGAAGTCCCTTTGGCAGCAGCGGGCTCTTCGGGCTTCATAGAGTGCCCTGGCAGCAGGGACAGAAAGGAATGGGACAGTTGGTCTTTTTCTGATATGGGGGGAAAGACCGGAAGCGTTCCTCTATGGCAGTGACTGAGGAACACACAGGCTGCCCTCCCCTATGCCTGTCTTTCCAAGCCTCCTTCTCCCTGTGCACCCTCAGCCCCCAGCCTCACTCTTTGACCCCACCCCCACCCACTCCCCACCCCCACCTTCTTGGACTCATGATCTATAGCTGCCCTATAGAGTTCACTTTCAGTTTCTTAGGGCTCAGTGTCCTTAGCTGTAAACTTCAAAATCAGGTAACTCTCAACCAGGTGTGTCATCCTGGAACTCTGGGAGGTAATGGGGGTGGGGGGTGTCCCTCCAGTTTATGGTCAGCTTAAACTGCATAGCGAGACCCTGGTGCTAAAAATGAATGTGAATGCCATTGCCAGGATCCCTTCCAGATCTAAATCTCTCCATTCCAAAGCTTCCCTGGAGTCAGAAGGGCTTAAGCAGCTGTGTGTGGGCATATATACCTCCAGTCCCTGTGCTCACTCACTCAGTCCAGCACTCAGAGGTGGAGCCATGAGCATCAGGAGCTAGCTCAAAATCATCCTCAGCAACAGTAAACTGAAGCCAGCCTAGGACCCTTGAAACACCTTCTTTAAAAATAGATAGATGGGGGCTGGAGAGATGGCTCAGCAGTTAAGAGCACCGTCTGCTCTTCCAGAGGACCCCGGTTCGATTCCCAGCACCCACATGGCAGCTAACAACTGTCTGTAGTTCCAGTTCCAGGCAAACACCAAGGCAAATAAATAAATAAATAAAGTTAAAAAAAAAATAGATAGATGAGGGCTGGAGACATGGCTCAGTGGTTAAGAACACCGACTGCTCTTCCAGAGGACCTGAGTTTGATTCCCAGCATCCACATGGCAGCTAACAACTGTCTGTAATTCCAAGATCTGATATCCTTACACAGCTATACATGCAGGCAAAACACCAATTCACATAAAATAAAGTATTTTTTTAAAAAAAAATAGATAATAGATAAAAATTAGGGTCTGTGTACTAATAGATTAAAAAAGGAAACCATTGACTTGATATTGTTTTGCCAGTGTAGGAGGCTGTTGATATAGTTTGGTTGCTAGAGGGCTTGCCCAGGATTCACAAGGCCCTGAACCTCATTGATCCTAGAACCTTATAAATAGGGCTTGGCTGTACACACATACCTATAATCCCAGCACTCAGAGGGTAGCAGATCAGGGTCATGCGGGGAGGTTACATAGAGTTCAAGGACACCTTGATTGCATGAGACAGTTCCTTTTTTTTAATATTTATTTTTATCTTATATGAATTGGTATTTTGCCTACATGTATAACTGTGTAAGGGTGTCAGATCTTGGAATAACAGATAGTTGTTAGCTGGGATGCTGGGAGTCGAACTCAGGTCCTCTGGAAGAACAGTCAGTGCTCTTAAACACTGAGCCATCTCTCCAGAGAGTAGAGTTCTTTCATAATAGTTACCCAGGGCTTCAGTCAGTCACTGTAGCTGTTCTTATGCATCTTAAGAGCGTCTCCAATGAGCCACACGGGGGCCTAGGGATGTAACACACTAGATAGAGGCAGTGGTGTTTTTAGAAATTTATATAAGTACACGTAGTTTGGGGTATACTGTTTCCATCCCTCTCCTCCCCTTTCCTCACCCCCTCCTCTCATCTCCCCCATTAGTGCCTTTTAGCCCCAGAGACTTTAATCCCTACCTTCATGCCATTTATACATACATGCATTTTATGTGTATAAAATCTAGGAACCACAAGCAAAATATATTTGTCTTTCTGTTATTGGCTTAATTCTTTAATATGATTATCCCCAGTTGCATCAAAATTTTTCTGAGAGAGATATACAACTTTGTTCCATATGGCTGGGAAAAAATATTAAAGGGCTGGAGGATCTTCATTTCATTGGTAAAGAGTACTTTTTGCTCTTACAGAGGACCCACATTCGGTTCCCAGCATCCCATGGTACCTCACAACTGTCCATTACTCCAGAGGATCTGACTCCAGAAATAAAATTTTAAATCTAAGAAATAAAAAAGATTTTTAAAAAATAAAAAGTTTTTAGACCTCCATTGTATGTACACCACAGCCTCCGAGCTTGTTCCTGATTTTTGAACACTGAGGTTAATTCTACACCTTGGCTCTTGTGAATAGGGCTCAGTAGACATCAGAGGGCAAAGATCTCCAAAGTGTTGACTTGGAGTCCAGTGGAGTAGCTGGTCATATGGTAGACGTGTTAGCTTTTTGAGAAACCTCATATTGACTTCTGTAGCAGGTGACCTTTTTACCAACAGTGTAAAAACAGCTCCCTTTATCCAGATTCTTACAGCATTTGTTATTTGGGTTTTTTGTTTCTCTGGACAGGGTATCTCCACATGTTCCTAGGTGTATTGTATTAGAACTCACAACGGAGACCAAAGCAGGCCTTGAACCCACAGAGATTCACTGGTACTTCTGAGTGCTGAGATTAAAGATGTGTGCCACTACTACACCAGGCTGTTAATTGGGCTTTTTACAATTTTTTGTTTATTATTTTTATGTGTGTATTAAAGTGCACGTTCAGTGCACATGTGGTTGTCAGGGGACCTATTGTCTCCCCTCTCTGCGTTCTGGAAACCAGACTCAGGCCATCATCCTGTGGGCAAGCGCTTTTGCCATTTTTTCCTTATGACTACCATTCTGACCAGGGTAAGAAGGATCCTAGTTTTGGCTTCTCTGATGGTTAGTGAAGCCCAGCACTCTTTTATAGGCACGATGTCCATTTGTTTGTGGTGGTTTGAGAACTGTCTGTTCTAACCAATACTTCTTCGGGATGAATCCCATCCCCTGCTATGAAGCCCCCACCTTTATCCACACTGAAGCGCCTTTTCTCTCTGTCCCCCTGCAGCACGCTGTCCAAGTGCTGCCATGCCATGGTGGCACTCATCTACCCCTTCAGCTGGCAGCACACGTACATCCCAGTGCTGCCTCCCGCCATGATCGACATAGTGTGCTCGCCGACACCCTTCCTCATCGGGCTGCTCTCCAGCTCGCTGCCACTGCTCAGGGAACTACCCCTGGAAGAGGTGAGCCCCAGGTCCCTGCACCCTCCTTCCCCAGGGCGCACAAGTGGGAAGATGTGAGGGCGTGCTCTGTGACAGAGCCTTCCTAGAGTCTCCCATCAGTCAACCCCTTGGTGACTGCCAGCATTGTTTTTCCCGTCAATGAAGTGGCCTGTACAAGCAGCCATTTAAAACCCCGACATCAGACATAGCATCTGCCCATCCTGTCTCCCCACACTGAGAGAGAAAGCGGTAACTAGAATATGTACTGCAGCTGATGAGAGTGGACTAGGACTTAGTTATGTCATGTAAAAAATAACCTAACCATGGGGTATGCTGGGCCTGATGGTTCAGCACCAGTCACACACGCTCACACACGCCGGGGAAGTAACAATGTTGTAGAGTAGCTGTCTACCATACAGGAGCCTCCAGGTCCCATCCCCCAGTACAAGAAACATAATAATTAATGAAGGCTAGAATTAAAGAAAGGAAAAATATATTCACAAATCTGGGTATGGGTGTCACATTCCTGTACCCCAGCATTCACCAGGCAAGGCAGGAGGATCTCAAGTGTGAAGTCAGCCTAGGCTACATGACAAGACACTGCATAGTTGTAATACCACCCAAGGTTTTATAGATCTGTGTGCAAGTGCCGTGTGGCACCTCTGCAGTTATTCAATCCCTTTCTCTAAAGAGTTACTGACCTGCCTCTGCACAGGGGACCGCAGCAGTGAGACTAGGAAACAGGAACCCAATTTTGCTCAGTTCTGAACTTGATGAGGATGCTAGTCCATCTGCCCTCCATTATCCCAAGGCTGGGATGCTGATCTTTTCATTGTGTGAAGGCAAATTATGATGTCCTGTTTCCTCCTGTTGCCAGAAAGCCATCCAACCTCTGTTCTTTCTGTCTGTCACAGTTGGCCCCCTAAGCTAGTGTCTCTGACAGTCCACTATCAGAGGCCACACAGAAGTGTGCCCTTAAGCTTTGTACACAAGGCATCTCGCTCATACCACCCTTGTCCTGGCCCTACATCTCAGTCTACACTGAGGAGACAGGTGCTTCCTCCCCAGAGGCACAAGCATGTACCCTGGCAGTGTCCCCAGACTACACACCTCTTCTATCCTCTCCTCCCATTCCTCAGAGAACCGGCAGGTTCCATAAACAGCTCAGGGATAAAAGGGTGAATCCCCGATGTGGAGTGGAGCAGAACTACGTAGAACTGAGACAGTAGGGGCATCGATTGTCCATCCCAGGAACCCATAAACAGAGAAAAAGAAACAGAGGGGCCTCTGCCACAGTCAGAGCTGCTGAATCATGTAGGACACCTCAGTCCATGTGAGAACACACACACACACACACACACACCTCAGTCCATGTGAGAACACACACATACACGCACGAACGCACACGCGCGCGCCTCCCACTCCCCATCTCCAGCTGCGTTCAGTACTAAGGAGGAAGGAAACTCCACATCTGTCCTCCCTAAAACCCTAGAGACAATAACCACCCCTTCTCCTCTGTCCTGTAGGTTCTTGTAGTCGATCTCATCAACGATCGGTTCCTCAGACAGGTGAGTAGAAAGCCGGCTCAGCCTGCTTCTCCTGTGCCTTCGATTCTTCCAGAGGGTTCTACTCCAGCTCCAGAAAGGCTCGTTAGCAAGCCTGCACTTGCTAGGTCATTGGACAGTGGAGCCATCCCAGGCCAAGGATGAGGCAAAGGCTTTAGCAAAGGCTGGCTTTCACCTCTACAGGCACAAAAAGACTTCCAGCAATTAATAATCAGGACACAGGCTGGAGCGACAGCTGAGCAGTGAAGAGTTCATACGGCTTATATGAACTTGTAAAGAATTGGAGTTTGTGTCCCAGCACCCACATCAGGCAGCTCCCAGCCACTGGGACAGCAGCCTCAAAGGGATTCAACAGCTCTGTCTGCCTCAGGCGCTGCACTCACATGCACAGACCGTGCGTGGACACACACTTACACAAAATCTTTAAAAAAAAAAAAATCTTTATTTTTTAAAAAGGGCACAGGAGAGCCGACTCAGAGGTTAAGAGGAGCACGTGATTGATGCTGTTGCAGAGAACAAGGGTTCATTTCCCAGCAAAACAGTCATTCACATGAAATTAAAATAAATAATTTTTATTTAAAAAGAAAAAGGAATTCAGACACATGGTGGTTCCTCTCTGTGATCCTGGAGGAGAGGAAGAGGCTGGAGGATGGAGTGTTCCAGGAAAGC